>BQNB010004864.1:0-26702 GCA_026074375.1 Tanacetum coccineum
TACTTGGTCGGATAAAACCTCGGTCTGCTAGCTCTTGTGGTTAGTTAGATAGTTCCTGCATTTCTGAAGGAGCTAATCTGTAAGGTGCTCGGGCTACTGGTTCCGCTCCTGGAACTAAATCTATTTGACATTATACTTGGTGAACCGGAGGAAGGCCAGGTAGATTTTTAGGAAAAACTTTCGGAAATTCTCTAACTACTGGTATATCTTCTAGTCATTTTTCGTCTGACTTCTTCTCCATTACTTGGGCTACAAAAACTTGATACCCCTGGATATATATCTTTCGGTTTTAATACAGGATATGAGGTTTAGTCAGGTTTTACTTCGATCACCTTGTATGATCAAAGTTTCACCGTCGATTCGGATGTGGATGACTTTCTCGTCACAGATAATTCTAGCATGATACTTGGATAACCAATCCATACCAATGACGACGTCGAAACTACCGAGTTTAATCGGCATAAGGTCAATTTTGAAAGGTTGGTTTAACAAAATCAGGGTGCAACCCTGGATAACGGTATTAGTGCCTACTAGGTTTCCATCATCCATTTCAATGTCATAGGTAGTATCTAGTGTAATTGGTAGGATATTAAGCATAGAAGCAAGAGATATAGATATGAAACTTTTATCGCCTCCTGAATCAAATAATACTCTAGCTAGATGTTGGTTAAAAAGGAACATACCCGTGACTACGTTCGGGTCTTGGTGAGCATTCTTGTCCCTCAGCAAGTATGCTTTTCCGTGGGCATTGTTGTTTGCTCTTGAGCATTGACTTTTGTAGTGCACTTTCTCTCTGCAAGCATGAAAAGTTATGAATACTGGTTGTAGGTTGCTTCTAGTGGCTGGCCCTTTGTTTCTGCAGTTCCTGGTTAGATGACCCACCTTGTTGCAAGTCTGACACTTAACAATGCAAGGTCCGGTGTGATGCAGGGTGCATTTATTACACAGGGGAAGGCTTCCAGTATACCTACTATTTTCAGTTGGGGTGACAGCATAAGCCCTAATGGTTTCTAGCCTTCCATTATGTTGTTGGTGGTGATCATTGTTGCGGTTGTTATTGTTATTATGGTTATTTTGGTAGTTGTTGTTGTTGGTGAAGGTTCTTCTATCATCAAACTTTCATTTGTGATCATTGGTTCCTTGCACAGAATTGTGCTTTATTACCTGATCCATTAACCTCTGGGTTATGGTAATAGCTTCCTCTAAAGTTTAAGGCTTTAAAGCGGTAACATTTCCTTCAATACTTCTGGGTAATCCCCCAATGAAGACTTCCATGATTTTCTCAGAATTTGGCACCATAGTTAGGCATAAAACTACCAATTATTGGAATCTTCTAACATAAGTATTGAGATCATTTCCTTTTACAGTCAGATTGTAAAATTCATCTTCCATTTTCTTAACCTCAGTTCAGGGACAATACTTCTTTATTAAGAGCTTTTTAAATTCGGACCAGGGAATCTTGTAGGCTTCCTCTATTCCAATAGGCTGGGCGAATGAATTCCACCAGGACAAAGCTTCTTCAGTTAGAGTACCAGTAGCAAATTTCACTTTGCAGTCCTTGGTACAGTTGCTACGGGAAAATAATGATTCAGTTCGTTCAAACCCAGGGATGAGGCCAACAGCGCCTTCCGTACCTTTGAAATTGAAAGGTTGGCAGCTCATAAACTCTTTGTAGCTACATTTTCTTGCTACAGGAGTTTCTCTTGGTCCGGTGTTCCTATTGGTATTATCAGTATTTGCCATGGTAGCAGCTTGTGCTTCCAGAGCTGCGGAAACACTATCAGCAACTAGTTTCTTGATGGCGGCCTGAGTCTGGGTGGTGCTGTAGATGTTGATATCCTCTTGGGAGCCATTCTATCAACATTTACATGACAACACAAAATAAGAATCCATATAATGATATAGTCATATCACAAGTCTTTGTATAATAATCAAAATTTTCATACATAGTGATATTGAAATCATTTGACATAGATATTTATTTGATTCAAGTTCTAACAAAGAAATACACATCCTTTGATATTTCATTGTTGGATATAACGAAAAATTTTGGAATCTAGGACTTCTAAAGATGGACACTTTACCAAGCATCTGACTTATTAGGTTTCTCGGGGACTTGTTCACTTTTCAGTGGTCACGGTATGATCCATAACGAGTTATATAACTCTGCGATGATAGACTCATCAAAGGGATAGTTTGGTGGTGGTGTAGTTGACCTAATCGATGATGAATATCCTACTGATGAAGATGGAGATAATGATATGGGTGATCCAACAGGAGGTTCAATGTCTCTAGGTGGTGTAAGTGGAATCATATGCTTAATGTCTTGACTATTAATCATATCCGGATACAAAGGTTCGAGAAAACCTGGTGGTAAGAGAGCCATAGTAACCTGGATACATAAAGATACGATACATGAACAACCTTAACACAGGGTATAGGATAGACAGCCACGACATACATAAATCGGTATCATGAAACAGCGAGGTATAATGGAATCACAACTTCATTATGTCATAAAAATCTTGTCTACATATTTTACATAACCAAAATTTGACAAGTGTCGTTATTTATGCCACACATCCCTTGGTTGGATTCTAAACAAAAGCTGTAAATGACAAGGATCTAGTCTAGTAGTCTGGTGGTCCTTCCTTGTGGTTCTTGAGCTCAAGGATCGTGTAGAAATCCTGACGCGAGCAAGAACAATCTCATCGTCATGCCCCATTTGCTTTCTCTGAAATCCATCAATCTGGGTACGGGCTTCTTGAAGTTCGGTTTCTAGTTGGTCAAAATCTTGTTGTATGATTACTCGACCATTACCAAGACCTTCTCTTTTATCTTCCATGTACTCAATGCGCTCAAGAGGGAGCTCATCTAAATGATTTAGAATAGCATCGATTTGTTCCTCATGGCGCTCAAGACGCGTCTTTTGAGAACTCTCTCCAGTCTCAAATACCTGAGGTGGGGCAAAGGAATCAGTAGAGAAGGGTGATAGGAAACGAGATCATTTCTGAGGTGGCAAAATCTCCCCAGGAAGAAAGAAATATCGGGGATCGAATAGTGGTGATGGTGGTAACACTGGAGATGGAGGCAAAACAGTTTGTATGGGAACAGCCAATATAGCTCAGTGGTGTTGAATAGGGATTCATTATTAGTAGCATCATATGCTTGCATGACCTTCATATATGAATTATCATGGAAAGGTGAGATGGTTAGCGAGGCCAAAAGATCCTTAGATAAATCATCTGTAGAGTTAGAAGAGGTGTTTCCTGGTGAGGCTGGGAAATAGTCCAGTGAAGCCGAGATATAGTCAGGAGTAATTGTAGAGGAAAAAGCATCCTCAACATCGGAATCAGATAGGACGATAATAAGGTGGGTGGATAAAGACATAATTCTGTAACAACCCAGTGGTAAATAACATAAGTTATTTATATATAATTAATAGTTATGTATCTTTACATACTATTCGAGAAATGTAATGGCACAGATGACTTTCTTGGATGAAAAATAGTTATAGTTTAGGTTTTAACCTTGTTCTCTATAACCGCGACTCTTGATACCAATCTGTAACACCCTGATGTTTGATATAGCAGCGGAAGCTAAATTGGGGGTATTACTTCATGAATCAACAATCATAATCATAGAAAATGACTCAAAAGAGACATTTTGGAAAATTTAGTTATCATTCAGTAATATATCAGAGTTTTACAAAAGAGGTCCCAAAGTACATTGAAAGCATAAAGTTTGAATGATAATAAGTTTGGACGTCATCAAGTACAATGCTACTCCGTACCATAGGTTGCTCAATTACATAAGATAAACATGCTAAAAAGGTCAACACAAAGGTTGAGTGAAATTCACAGGTTTGAATTGTAATAGTTAAATACAAGTCAATGTAATAGTAATAATTGCAATGAATACAATTATCATGGTAAACAATATTCTATTATTGCACTAAGCTCATGACACCGAAGCCTTAAGTAAATGTTATTCATAAGTTATTGCCCCAAGCGGGTGCTTTGCCAAACACCCAGAGTTCCTCAAATGAAATGCGTTCGTTAGCCATGTATGTACCAAAACCTAGACGGGGAAGTTCAATCCCAATAGATCTATTCACGGCATTCGCGCTTACTTCGCAAAGTAATTAGCGGTTCATGATAGTGGGGCCTTTTGGAAAATGGAGGTACTTAGGCAATAATATATCAAGATAGCATACAGTTGGAAAATACTTGTATTCATGTTTATAGCATGTATCTCCCCACGGAGTTTAGAAAACATGTAAAGGTGGGACTATGAACTCACCTTAATAGGGAAATCTGATTGATGGCAAAAGTAAATCAAATGGAAGTAAACAGCTTCGTCACGCAACCTGGGGTAATATGTCAAGTCTTAGTTCGATTGTTTATATTTTAAAACTTTATTTCATAAAGTTTAATGTAAATATTAATTTGGTTCATTAACTTGTGAAATCATCATATCACTGTTCGGGCTATCATAATCCAAAGGTCATGTAGTAAACGTTTGAGGAGTTAGGACACTTTAAATCGTAAATCCAGCAACTCGTCCAAACGTCTACCCAAATGAAATCCCCTCACATGAAACTCCCTAGTAACGTGATACGTTATAGTTTAAATGATAAGATTTGATCTTTTTGAGTTTCTTCAAAAGCTAATGGATGATAAATTATGTTAAATATATAACATAATTACTTTTATGTGTTTCGATCGATGAATGAACGAAAATATGTCGGGTTTTGTTAAAATCGAGTCTTATAATGTTTAAGTATATTTTTATAAGTAAATATAAAAAGATTACATTTTATATCTTTAAGAATTTAAAAATGACAATATATACCCTTGGTATATAATAATTTACAATTTAAACCCTTTATATATAATTTTAAAACATTTAACCTTTAACTTTTAAAGTTGGCCAAACAGGCCCTTGTAGTTTAACTTTAGGATATTTACATCTTTAGCCTAAAAAGTTTATAAGTTTCAAAAGTTACAATATATACGCCTCATGCATAAAACGATTTGCGTTTTTAGTCCAAAATCATATACTTTGTATTTTTTGAATAATTTTACAGCATCTAGCTTATTACAATAAGCTAAAATAAGTTAGTTTTATAAGCTTAAAGCTTATGAAATGAGCTTATTGGCTTGAAAAATAAAAAAGGGCACGTTTGGGTTTAAAATATTAACACGATGGGTTTTAGCTTTTAGGGTTTGATTCTATGCTTATAAAAATGATAGATTAACTTATCAGAATAGCTTATAAGTTCAGCTTATGGCTTTTAGGGTTTAGGCTTTACGAAAATAGCTTATTAGGGTTTTAAGGGTGCGTTTGGTTTAGGAAAAACCAAATGAGTGGGCTTAGGATTTTAGGGCTTATTTCACGTAATCATAAAGATGAATAGGGGCTTATTAAGGCTAGAATAAGCTTTAGCTAGCTTATTTTAGGATTTCGCATAGATTAGGGTTTCAACATAGGTCGATTAAGGCTCGATTAGGGTTTGGTTTGATTTAGAAGTTTCCAAAATGGTTTTGATTGTACATATGGATATAACCAAGCTTACAAAGGATCTAACATGTGACAAGAGCTTATAGAACAAATGGTAGGACTTACTAGTATACGGAATGGATCAAAATGGTCGAAATGACTTGGAGATGAATCAAGAACCTTTCTTCTCTTGTTCATTGATTTTTACTAGCTTATAAACCTTTCCTTAACTTGGCTAGAACATAGTTTTGAGGTAGTATGAAACTTAGTGGTGAGTTTTAAAGGTGTACATGTATGCATGTATATATAGGGTTAAAATATGAGTGGTGGCCAAGTTTGTATGGAGTAGTGGCCAAGTTGTGAAGAGTGGTGGCCAAGGGTTAGCTAGGTGTGACTATTAGAGGCTAGGGACTAGCTTAGAGAGGTGTTGAGAGGTTAGAATGGGTTCGGCTATCTAAGGAGGTAACGAGGGGGTTTCTTAGGGAACAAGGGTGCTAGTTGATGACAAGTAAGTGAAAAGGAGGTAAAGGGAGCTAGCAAGGTAGTGAGAAGGTGCTAGACAAGGTGTGGAGGGTGCTAGCTTGGTTAGGACTTAGTATAAAACTAGTTAAGAGGTGTTGGGTTTGCTCAGGGTTTGGGTTAGGGTTTTAGGTTTATCTGAGTGTATGGAGTGAAATTGAGGGAAAGAAATGTTTAAATGTGGTGCATTAGAGTGTTGTAACTCGTGCTAAATAGGTTGTATGAAAAACCTATAGAATTTAGAGGGAAATGGAGCTTATTTGAATAGTGTGCTTAATCGGGTTGTACCATAAGCTTAAAAGAGTTGTACTAGGGTTTTGGAGGGAATTATATTTAAATATTATGCATTGGTAACTTGTACACTTGTATTGTATGTAAACATTACATGTTGATGGGGTTTTGATATAAAGGTAAACGTATAGAGTCCGTTTTATAATAACATTATAAATAGTACATTAAATAGATAACGTATGGTATAAATAGAGTTTAAAACATATTGCTTGACATATTATAATGTTTACTTGATATAAATGTTAACAAAATTAGCATTGGTAGCTTGTGTGAGCATGTTTACTTTTGTAATGTAAGTTACGTTACATTATGGCTGGAATAAAGCAAAAATATTTCCATCAAAATGGTTGCATCTAATTTAATAGATGGATAATTATATAGGGGAAACTTGTGGGTTGTTATAGATAATGAATTTCACAATTGTAATCACTGAGCAATTCTAACCAATGACATTGTCTCATGTTCAATTCCTTCTGATCAAGGATGTGTTGTAAACTTTTGTGATCAGTGAACACGGTGCACTTGGTTCCGTATAGATAGTGCCTTGAAATCTTTAGAGCGAACACTACTGCTTGTAACTCCATATCATGGGTTGTATAATTCTTCTCATAAATTTTTAGTTGTCGCGAAGCATAAGCAATCTCCTTCTCATTTTGCATTAAGACAGCACCTAATCCTTTATGCGAAGCATCGCAATAAATAATCAAGTTCTTAGCTCCTTCAGGTAAAGCCAAGATAGGTGCACTACACAACTTCTCTTTTAATAGTTGGAAAGCTGCTTCTTGTTTGTCACCCCAATCAAAACATGACCTTCTTCTGGGTTAGCTTGGTCATTGATTTGGCGATCTTTGAAAATCATTCAATGAATCTCCGATAGTAACCGGCAAGACCTAAAAATTGACAGATCTTCGTTGGAATCTTAGGAGATGCCCAATCTTTAATAGACATGATCTTGGCGGGATCTACATGAATACCCTGACTGTCAATCATGTGACTGAGGAACTATACTTTTGGAATCCAAAATTCACACTTAGAAAATTTTGCATACAACTCCTCCTTTTTAAGCAACTCTAAGATTAACTTGAGATGCTCTTCATGCTCTTGCTTGCTCTTGGAGTAGATCAGAATATCATCAATAAAGACAATCATAAATTTATCCAGATATGGTTTGCACACCCGATTTATAATGTCCATATTGAGTTCTGAATGTGGTCTTTAGGATGTCTTCTTCACGAACTCGCAGCTGGTGATAACCCGATCTCAAGTCAATCTTTGAGTAAACACTCGACCCTTGAAGTTAATCGTAAAGTCATCGATTCTTGGAAATGGTTCTTCACTGTTAGCTTATTTAATTCTCGGTAATCGGTGCATGTTGGGAATAAAAGGATTCTTAACTGTTCCTACTGTTGGTTCAAGTTAGAACTGCTAGTTGTGGTTACTGCTACTGCTCAAGATCAAAGAAAATGTTCTAAGTCATTACTACTGTTAGAGTAATATTAGTACTGTTGGTATAACTGTTACTACTGCTAGAAGAGTTTCTGCTGTTAGACTTAGTTAGTACTGTTAGTTTGTTTTAGTACTACTAAAGTGATATTTATGAGATATTTTTGGAAAAGATATGTATGAGTAGAAAACGCGTTGTAAGCCCATAAGGGTTCCTTGGTGTATAAAAGGAGACCCTAGGGCGTGTAGTTTATATATCTTAGTTTCATATACAGTCATTTATATCTTCAAGGTTTTGTACAATCCTAGCACTATCAAGAGTGTTTGTATTAATATATTGAGGCTTAAAGTTTGGTATTATACAATCTTGTTTGTCACTGTTTTGTTACTTATTCTTCTTAGTATCATAGACTAGATTTCGCATAGTCTTTGATATATTCAATCAAAGTTTCTACCATAGTTGTCTTGGATTTATTCAATACAACTAAGTATTTTACAAGCTAAGCAAGATCTATTCAAGTGGGATCAACAAGTGGTATCAGAGCTTGTTAAGAAAATTTGAATAAGAAGAAACAATCTACACATACCAGATCTATTTGTTTGTAAAAACATGGAGTCAGTATTTGCACAAATGGTTGCTGCTGCAAAACTTTCGGTGCTCAATCTAGGTAAATTTGAGCTTTGGAAGATGAGGATCGAACAATACTTCCTAATGATGGATTATGCTCTTTGGGAAGTAATTGGAAATGGTGACTCACCTCCACCAAAGAGAACTATTGATGGTGTTGAGAAAACATATCCTCCTACAACTATAGAAGAGAAGTTAGCAAGAAAGAATGAGTTAAAGGCAAGAGGTACATTGTTGATGGCTCTTCCAAATGAACATCAACTAAAGTTGAACTCCTACAAAAATGCCAAGTCTCTGATGGAAGCTATTGAGAAGAGGTTTGGAGGTAATAAGGAGTCAAAGAAAGTATAGAAGACACTTCTTAAACAACAGTATAAGAATTTCAATGGAAAAAGCTCAGAAGGACTTGCCCAGATCTATGATAGGCTGCAAAAGCTTATCAGTCAGCTAGAGATTCATGGAGAAACTATTTCTCAAGAAGATGTGAATCTGAAGTTATTAAGAAGTCTGTCATCTGAGTGGAAGACTCATACCCTGATTTAGAGGAACAAACCAGATTTATAAACTCTAAGCATGGATGACTTGTATAACAATTTGAAGATTTATGAAGCTAAAATCATGGTTTCATCTAGCATAAACCAAAACACATAAAACATAGCTTTTGTGTCTTCGAATATCGCTAGCAGCACCAATGAAGTAGTTAAGAATACTCATGGTGTTTCTGCTACTAACTCCAAGAATAATGCTTCTACTTTACCAAACGTTAATAGTTTGAGTGATGTTGTTATCTACTCCTTCTTTGCTAGTCAGTCTAATAGTTCACAATTAGACAATGAAGACCTAAAGTAAATTGATCCTGATGATTTAGAGGAGATAGACTTGAAGTGGCAGATGGTAATGCTGACAATAAGAGCAAGGAGATTTCATAAGAAGACAGGAAGGAATCTAGGTGTTAATGGGACTGATACCATTGGCTTTGACAAGACCAAGGTGGAATGCTATAATTGCCACATAAGAGGTCATTTTTCTAGGGAATGCTGGGCACCCATGAATCAAGATAGTAGAAACAGAGAGATAACAAGAAGGACTGTGCCAGTTAAGGAAACTACTTTAAATGCTTTAGTATCTCAGTGTGATGGCTTTGGGTATGATTGGAGTGATCAGGCTGAAGAAGGACCTTCCAATCATGCACTTATGGCTTATACTTCTTCAGGTTCTTCATGTTCTTCAAGCTCAGACACTGAGGTATCAACTTGTTCTAAAGCATGTTTAAAATCTTATGAAACTCTCAAAGAACATTATGATAATCCGACAAAAGATTTTAATAAGTCTCAATTAAATATAGGAGCTTATAAAGTAGGTCTAGAATTTGTAGAGGCTAGACTAGATATGTATAAAAAGAATGAGGCTATTTTTGAAGAGGACATAAAGATTTTAAAACTTGACATTATGTTGAGAGATAATGCACTAACAGAGCTTAGAAAGAAAATTGAAAAAGCTAAAAAAGAAAGAGATGATTTAAAACTTACCTTAGAAAAGTTTGAAAATTTATCTAAGAACCTAAGCAAACTGTTAGATAGTCAAATAAGTGATAAGTTCAAGACTGGTGTGGGGTATGATAGTCAAGCATTTGATAGTCAGGAGAATGATAAGTACAAAACATGTGATAGGTATCATGCAGTTTCCCCTCCTTATAATGGGAACTTCATGCCCCCAAACCTGATTTGGTACTTGTTGATGAATATGGTTTTAGTGATTCAGTAACTAGTGTACTTGCAGTTGCAACTAGTAAAGTTAAGACTAGTGAGTCAAAATCTAAGTATGTCTGTGAACTACTTATTGAAGACTAGATATCTGATAGTGAGAATGAGAATGAGACTGAGTCTAAGTCTAGACAAAGAAAACCTAGTAATGATAAAGTAGAATTTGTTAAAACTAATGAGTATGTGAAATCACCTAAGGAGTCTATTAAGAAGGTAGAGAACAATAAGCAAGCTAAATACCCTATGAAAAATAGTCAAAGTCCTAGAGGTAAAAATAGAAACTGGAATAATTTGATGACTCAGAAATTAGGAAGTAATTTTGAGTTTAAAAATAAAGCTTGCTATGTATGTGGCAGTTTTAACCATTTAATCAAAGATTATAATTTCTATGAAAAGAAAATTGTGGAAAAACATGTATGGAATAATGCTAGCAGGGTGAATCACTAAAATTCTCAAAGAATGACTCACTCTCATCCAAAAAGAAATTTTGTTCCAAGAGCAGTCTTAATGAAATCTGGTCTTAAAACACTTAATACTGCTAGGCAAAACTCTTCAAGTGCAGCAATATCAGTTAATAATGCCAGACCAATTAATACTGCCTACCCAAGACCAACGGTGAATAGTGCAAGGACAACATCAAATGTTTTTAATAGAGCACATTCACATGTTAGCCCTTTAACAAGTTTACAACAAATAAGAACAGTAATTTCAAAGAAAAAGTTAATACTGTTAGGGAAAATGTTACTACTGTTGGGCTAAAAGTAGTAGTAAGTGATAATAAGGGAAATAAAGCTAATGTTGTTAAGGCCTCAGCATGTTGGGTTGGGAGACCAAATCAAAAAGTGTTAGACCATGTCACCAAACATAATAGTGCATCTATTGTTATGAAAAGATTTGACTATGTTGATGCACAAGGCATATCCAAGTCTGTAATGGCTTGGGTCCCTAAGAGAGCCTGATTCTCTTACTTTTTGGTAGGGAAATCCATATCTAGAGTTGCAGGAAAAAGGAGTCATTGACAGTGGATGCTCTAGGCACATGACTGGAAACAAGTCCTACCTCTCAAATTATGAAGAAACTGATGGTGGATTTGTTGCCTTTGGTGGAAACCCCAAAGGAGGTAAGATTACTAGAAAAGGTAAAATCAGGACATGAAAATTAGATTTGGAAGATGTGTACTTTGTTAAGGAGCTTAAGTTTAACCTTTTTAGTGTCTCACAAACGTGTGACAAGAAGAACATTGTCCTTTTTACTGACACTGAATGTGTTGTTTTGTCTCCTGACTTTAAGCTACTTAATGAAAGTCAAGTCTTGCTTAGAGTTCCCCGAAAGAACAACATGTACAGTGTTGACTTAAAGAATGTTGTTCCTTCAGGAGGTCTAACTTATCTTTTTGCAAAGGCCACATTAGATGAATCTAATCTTTGGCATAGGAGTCTTGGGCATATAAATTTCACAACTATGAATAAACTGGTAAAGGGAAATCTTGTAAAAGGTTTACCTTCAAAAAATTTTAAAAATGATCACACATGTGTTGCTTGTCAGAAAGGAAAACAACATAAAGCTTCTTGTAAGACCAAAACTGTAAGCTCAATCAGCCAACCTTAGTACATGGATTTATTTATTCCAACTTTTGTAAAGAGTATAATGAAAAGATGTAATGCCTAGTTGTCTCATATGACTTTAGTAGCTTTAGATGGGTTTTCTTTTTAGCAACTAAGGATGTGACCAGTGGAATCCTTAAGGCTTTTATAACAGAAATAAAAAATCAAATAAATCACAGAGTCAAAATAATCAGATGTGATAATGGAACTGAATTTAAGAATAAGGAAATGAATCAGTTTTGTGAGATGAAAGGGATTAAGAGAGAATTTAGTGTTGCTAGGACTCCATAACAAAATGGAGTAGCTGAAAGAAAAAAAACAGAACACTAATAGAGGCTGCTAGGACTATGCTAGCTGATTCAAAGTTATCTACTACCTCTTGGGCTAAAGAAGTTAATACTGCTTATTATGTACAAAATAGGGTATTAGTAATTAAGCCTCACAACAAGACCCCTTATGAAATTTTTAATGGTAGACCACCAATAATAAGCTTTATGAGACCATTTAGGTGTCTTGTTACTATTATTAATACCTTAGATTATCTAGGTAAGTTTGATGGTAAGGCTGATGAGGGATTCTTTGTTGGATACTCTGTTAATAGTAACGCATTTAGAGTATTTAATAGTAGAACCAGGATAATAGAGGAGACCTTGCACATTACTTTTTTTTAAAATAAACCTAATGTTGCAGGGAGTGGACCAGAATGGCTTTTTGATATTGACACACTGACAAAATCTGTGAATTATAAGCTAGTTGTTACAGGGAATCAAACTAATGGTAATGCAGGTACCAAAGAAAGTATAGATGCAGGTCAAGCTGGGAAGAAAATAGTACCTAGTCATGAGTATATACTGCTACCATTATGGACTCCTAATGCACCTATCTCTTCAAGTCCTAAAAGATCAGATGATGAGGTTGTTGATGATGCTGGAAAGAAATCTACTAAGGATCCAGCAAATGAAGGTGACAAGGATGATCAAGACTTAAGAGATGAATTTGAAAGAGAATTTGAAAGGTTGTTTGTTCAAGGGAAAGAAGCTAAAATTAACATTAACAGCACTAACAGTATTTCTGCTATTAGTTCTCCTATTAATACTGCTAGAACAAAGGATGTTGATGATGAACTAATGATGCCTAATTTGGAAGATACTGGCATATTTGGCGATGCTTATGATGATGAAGACTTTGTTGCTAGAGGAGACATGAATAACTTGGAGTCTTCTATGTCTGTCAGTCCTATTGCAACAATAAGAGTTCACAAAGATCATCTAGTTGAACTGATTATAGGAGATCTACATTCGGCACCTCAAACAAAAAGGATGACCAAGAATTATGAAGAACATGGTTTGGTGAGTTTAATTCAAAAGCAGAGGAGAACAAACCACAAAGATTTTAAAAATTGTCTATTTGCTTGTTTTCTATCACAAGTAGAACCCAAGAAGGTGATTCAAGCTTTGACAGATCCAAGCTGGATAGAAGCAATGCATGATGAGCTTTTACAGTTTAAATTGCAGAAGGTTTGGACTTTGGTTGATTTACTGTATGGCAAGAGGGCCATTGGAACAAAATAGGTCTACAGAAACAAGAAAGATGAGAGAGGTATTATGGTTAGAAACAAGGCAATGATGGTTGCACAGGGTTAGACTCAAGAAGAGGGAATAGATTATGATGAGGTTTTTTCTCCAGTTGCTAGGATTGAAACAATTAGGATGTTCTTAGCCTATGCCTCATTTAAAGACTTTGTTGTGTACCAGATGGATGTGAAGAGTGCATTTCTGTACGGCAAGATTGAAGAGGAAGTTTATGTTTGTCAACCTCCAGGATTTGAAGATCCAGAGTTCACTGACAGGGTTTATAAGGTAGAAAAGGCATTATATGGTCTACATCAAGCTCCTAGAGCCTAGTATGAGACGTTGTCTCCCTATTTATTGGAAAATGTATTTCAAAGAGGAACAATAGATAAGACCTTGTTTATTAAAAAGTTCAAAGGTGATATTCTACTAGTTTAAGTATATGTAGATGATATCATTTTTATATCTACTAAGAAGGAGTTATGCACTGAGTTTGAGAAATTGATGCACAAGAAGTTTCAGATAAGTTCGTTTCTTCTTAGGACTACAAGTGACACAGAAAGATAATGAGTTTTTCATCAGTCAAGACAAGTATGTGGATGAAATTTTGAAGAAGTTTGGTTTTTCAACTATGAAGACAGCAAGTACACCTATGGAGACTTTAAAGCCTTTGATGAAGGATGAAAATGCTGAAGATGTTGATGTTCACTTATATAGATCAATGATTGGATCATTTATGTATTTAACATCTTTAAGGCCTGATATTATGTTTGTTGTATGTGCATGTGCAAGAATCCAAGTCACACCTAAAGTTTCACATCTTCATGCTGTGAAAAGAATCTTTAGATACTTGAAAGGTCAACCTAAATTGGGCCTTTGGTATCCTAAGGACTCACCATTTGATTTGGAAGCTTATACTGACAGTGACTATGTTGGTGCAAGTTTAGACAGGAAATCCACAACAGGATGTTGTCAATTTCTTGGGAGCAGATTGATTTCATAGCAATGCAAGAAGCAAACTGTGGTTGCAAATTCTACAACTGAAGCATAATATGTAGCTGCATCAAAATTGCTATAGACAGGTGTTATGGATCCAAAATAAATTGCTTGATTATGGATACAACTTTATGAACACCAATATTTTCATTGACAATGAGAGTACTATCTCCATTGTGAAGAATACATTATTTTACTCAAAAACTAAGCACATTGAGATCATACACCAATTTATCATAGATTCCAATGAGAAGAAGCTTATTCAGATGATCAAGATTCATACAGATTAGAATATTGTAGATTTGCTCACAAAAGCATTTGATGTTAGTCGCTTTTAATTTTTGACTATTAGCATTGGAATGCTTAATCTCTAAGGTGTTGTTTGGATAGATTGATGATTGGAATGGGTTGGAAATACTATTTGGATGAAATTAGGGTTTATACTGGTAAATCAAAAGTTAGTGCTGCTGGCATGACTTAATGCTACTGGGCGAAAAGTTAGTGCTGCCAAGCAAAAAGTTAATGCTGTTGGGCTAAGTTAGTGCTGCTAGGTTACCGTTAGGGTTAAAACTGGTAAGGATGTCTTTTGTAAATTAAATGGTTACTTCACTTATGGGTTTGCTTAATTCTCTATAAAACCGTTTACGATCACACAATAATTAATCTTAAACACTCTTAAGCTCTAAATTTTACAAACCCTAACTCGATTTCATCACCGGCATTCATAATTATCATCAATGGCGGACTTAACCTTTGCTAATTCTCACAATATGGTGGCGTACTTAAAAAATTCATAAGCCAATGCTTATTTTGCAGAGATAGTTGATTTCCTTAATGCTAGCCATATCGGTAATGCCTTAACTGTAAGTCCAACTATCTATGTGTCCTATATTGAGCAGTTTTGGTCTACTGCAAAGACCAAAATAGTCAATAATGAAACATAAATACGTGCCAAAGTTAATGGCAAGACTATAGTAATAACAGAATCATCTGTGAGGAGATATCTTCACTTTGATGATGAGGATGGTATTACTTGTCTAACAGACACTAAGATTTTTGAAAACCTTCAATTGATGGGATATGAAAAGCTTTCTGATAAACTTACTTTTCTAAAACCTTTCTTTTCCCCTCAATAGAAGTATCTCATTCATACCATCTTACAATGTTTAAGTTCTAAATCAACTGCTTGGAATGGATTTGGTACTAATATAGCATCAACAGTTATATGTTTGGCTAAGAATCAAAAAATTAATTTTTCTAAATTGATTTTTGATGGTAAATGGAGAAACTTGAATCCTAATTCTAAAAAGTTTTTAATGTATCCAAAGTTTTTACAACTGTTTTTGAACAATCAAATTGAAAATCTTGCAGCAGTTTTTAATGATGAATATGATACACCTTCTCATACTAAAAACGTTTTTGCAAACATGAGAAGGAAAGGAAAAGATTTTTTAGGAACAATTACACCATTGTTTCCATCTATGCTAGCAGCACAAGCAGTTGAGGGTGAAAGTCCAGGACAACCCACTGAACCCCAACACACACCTACTATTTCTTCACCATCTCATGTTGAACCAATCCCTACTGTTGCATCATCATCACACCCTAAAAAGACCTACAAACGTAGGAAAACCAAAATCAAGGTCACTGAGATTCCTCAGTCCAGTGAGCCTACTAACCTTGATGCAGATGAGGCTGTCCATGAGAAGAGGGGAGACAGTGTGGAAAGGGATACCACTACTGCTGCTACCTTAGATACAGAGCAGGATAGTGGTAACATAAAAAGGACCCAATCCACGGCAATACCTAATGTTCCTTTTTCTCAGGGAATTGGTTCAGGTGGTAGTCCCAAGTGCCAAGAAGCCATGGGGGATACCATTGCTCAGACTAGGTCTGAGAGTGTATCTACACCTTCCTATGATTCACCTCTCCTAGGAGTTAACACACCTGCAAGTGATGAGGAAATAATTAAACTTAAGGAATTAATGGATATGTATACAAAACTGTCTGACGGGGTTCTTGACTTGGAGAATGTAAAGGATGCTCATGCTTTGGAAATTAAAAAGTTAAAGAAAAGAGTTAAGAAGCTAGAAAGAAAGAACAAGTCAAGAACTCCACAACCAAAAAGAAGGGTGTACAAGCCAAGAGTTGAGTCCTCTGAAGAGAGTTTGGGTGAGAAGGATGCATCCAAACAGGGGAGGAATAGTGACAAAACTGAAGAACTTAATGTTGCTGAGGATGAACATATGTTTAATTTATCTGATTTGGCTGATACAAAAGTAATTGCAGATCAAGAAGAGACTATTGAGCTTGTGGAATATAAAGGTAGTGCTGAAAAAGGTGTTAGTGCTGCTAAAGATAAAGATAGTACTGTTGATCCAGTTACTACTATTGGTGAGACAGTTACTACTGTCAGTGTTAATCTTGAAGATAGTGCTGCTGTTGATGTTAGTCTTGCAGATTATGCTACTTTGTTTTAGACCTTGATGGCAATCAGAAGTAGTGCTTCAAGACCACAAAAGTTGAAGGGTGTTCTTTTTAAAGAGCTAAGTGAACCAACAACAATAACAACATTAAGACCTCAACCTTAGATTCCAGCAAAAGATAAAGGAAAAGGCATCATGCAAGAGCCTAAGAAACCAGTGAATGTGAAAGGAAAATATCAAATTGAATATGATGTTGATGTAGCTCAAAGACTTCAAGCAGAGTTAGATAAAGAAGCCAGGCTTGAAAGAGAAAAAGAAGAAGAAGCTAGTAATGCTGCATTGATTGAAGAATGGGATTCCATTGAAGCAAGAATAGATGTTGATGCTCAATTAGCTGAAAGACTTCAAGTAGAAGAGAGATAACAGATGTATGTTGAAGAGCAAGCTAGACTGCTAATGTAATTTATTGCAGCCAGAAAGAAATTCTTTGCTGCAAAAAGAGCTAAAGAGCAAAGGAACAAACCACCTACCAAAGCAGAACAAAGAAAGAAAATGTGTACCTACATGAAGCATACGACATGATACAAGTACAAGATGTTTAAGGGTAAAAGCTTTGATGCAATCAAGCAAATGTTTGACAAAGCTTACACACATTCTAGCAGAAGACATTATGAATTATCAGATCATCAGAGCTGATGGAAGTACTAAATATTACAAGTTATTCAGTGCAATGCTTGATGATTTTGACAGACAAGATGTGCTAGATCTGTACAGGCTGGTAAAGGAAAGATTTGAGACAACAAGCCCAGAAGGATATGACAGATTGCTTTGGGGAGATCTCATCACTTTATTTGAACCAAGTGAGGAAGATGAAATCTAGAAAACTCAACAAGACTACACATTGATAAGCTGGAAGTTATATGATTTATGTGGAGTTCATTTATTATTGATGGATACTGGAAGTTCTATTCACATGCTGGTAGAAAAGAAATATCCTCTTACACAAGAAATGCTTTCAAGAATGTTGAGTGGGAGGCTAGAAGTTGATCATGAATGTGAAATGGTTTTGAGCTTCTCAGATTTACAAGATCACAGCTTAAGAAGTAGAAGAGTGTTTGGATACAACCTCCTGATGATTAAGAAGATTTTATTAAAGAAACTTGATGATTAATATGATGAATATCAAGTTTAGGGGAGGATTGTTGGGAATAAAATGATTCTTAACTGCTACTACTGCTGGTTTAAGTTACAACTGCTAGTTGTGGTTACTGCTGTTGCTCAAAATCAAAGAAAATGTTCTAAGTCATTACTACTTTTAGAGTAATATTAGTACTGCCAGTACAACTTTTACTACTGCTTGAAGAGTTTTTGCTGTTAGACTTAGTTAGTACTGTTAGTCGGTTTTAGTACTACTAAAGTGATATGTATGAGATATTTTAGGAAAAGATATGTATGTGTAGAAAACGTGTTATAAGCCCATTAGGGTTCCTTGGTGTATAAAAGGAGACCCTAGGGCATGTAGTTTATATATCTTATTTTCATATACAGTCATTTATAGCTTCAAGGTTTTGTATAACCCTAACACTATCAAGAGTGTTCGTATTAATATATTGAGGCTTAAAGTTTGGTATTATACGATATTGTTTGTCACTGTTTTATTGCTTATTCTTCTTAGTATCATAGATTATATTCCGCATAGTCTTTGATATATTCAATCAAAGTTTCTACCATAGTTGTCTTGGATTTATTCAATACAACTAAGTATTTTACAAGCTAAGCAAGATCTATTCAGGTAGGATCAACAATGTACATCTGGAATGATCCATCCTTCTTCTTGAAAAACAAGACTGGATCTCCCCATGGTGAGGAACTGGGTCTTATAAAGCCTTTGTCTGAAATCTCTTGTAGTTGATCCGACAGTTCTTTCATCTCGTACAGAGCCAATCGATAAGGAGCCCGTCCTACAGGTGCAACACCAGGTATCTGATCGATTTGAAATTTCACTTGTCGGGTTGGTGGAATACCCAGCAAGTCCTCAGGAAAGTCTCGAACAATTGGAACGTCTTCAAGTCCCTTCTCCTCCGACCTGTCTTAGGCCTTCTTTGTGGTAACATGTGCCAAAAAGATTGGACATCCTTTTAGAAGATACTTTTGGGTTTTGGTACATGAGATGATGTTTAATCGAGACTCGTGTCCATTGTTGCTTCTGTCACACGAACAATTAAGATTTGTTACGTGATTTAAAACGCCTTATTCGGGGGGGGTCTTGGTTGATCAAACCATAGAAGATGAACCATGGTTCTTGTGAGAGAACATAGAGAGAGGGTTAAGAGAAAAAACTTGTGTAATATTAGCTTGAAAATGAAAATACACATGATTCACCAACACCCCTTATGGAGAGCCATAAGGGGTATTTATTCTAGCAACAAAAACAAACTATTCATAGTTAACATAAATGACCATTGCGTAATAAGTCGTGTCCAAGACTAGTCCAATTCACGTATAAGATGTTAGCTTTACTAAAAAGTAAGGCTAACAATCTCCCTCTAAGATGGCATCACATGTGAATTGGTTACAATGTTTCCTACAAGCAAAAATAAAGAAAATTGATAAGAATGAAGTCCAGTATTCCTTGAGAATATCTTCTAAGATCTACTTGAATACTCCAGCTTTATTTCTTTAGCTAGTAGACGAACATACTACTGAGGATGACATAGAAGTTTTCTCTACCGAACCCGGTCTTGATTAGATTTTTGCTCATAACTTCCTGACATGACTTCAAAAGCTTTCTTTATACGCTTCTGGTCATCACGAAGTTTCTGAATTAGCTGCATGTCTTAAGAAAGCTTCATTTTCTTGCACTTCTAGTCATGTCGAAGTTTATTAGAATCTGCTTCTCATTTGTCATCCTTAAAATTCTCTTATTTGAATACTTCGGCTTTGATATGAATTATGCTCTGAACTTCTTCTGCTCCCTCCTAAACAGACACCCTTGAGACTGATAAGAATTAATGCACTAGTCTTCTCAAAGACCTCAATTCTCATTTAGGGTACTATGTAGGAAGGGATGATATTATCAACATCGTCTCACTCTAGGAAGCATTCCAGTCTTGTTTGAATTTAGCTCAATACCCGAAGTACACACTTTAATCTTTTTAATGAAGTTGAAAACGTAGCACCAAAATTAATTTTGACCTGGAAATGCACTTTTCTCCCTCCAAGAAAGTGCAGATATAAATTGCCACACCAAAGTCAACTAAGTCCCGAGTGAAAGCAATTTATCTTGCTGCGTAGTCGAAACGATAACATCAAAATGGTAACATAAAAAATCAACTAAGTACCGGATGTACACATTTCTCCCTCTAAGATGATGACTAACTGAGGAATCATCCTACACATGTGTACATCGTATGCTAACTAGAACTACTTACTTAGCATCATAGCCCGTGATTGCATAAGCAATACTCTGTGAGAATATGTCAATTCTCTCTTTACAAATCTCTCTTGATCAACTCGATCTAAATCCCCTTATCTATGTTGTAGTCTAATACTGATGACCACAGATGGAGACAACCAGATGAAACAAACCCGAGAATGAAGCAACAATCCTCGACTTGTGACTTAATCTTGTACTATTCGTGTGACGAAGAATGGTGCAAAGGCAAATCTCTAAGTACCATATACCCGCACCAAGGTATACAAAAAATACAACACCTCTTGAAATCTCCTCAACTATGTGAGACACTAAGTACTACAATATAACTCCTTAAAGTGATAGCTATAACCCGTGAGTACTTACAATGCAACTCCTTACATCAGGTATAACTAGATAAATAAAGTCTTCATCATAAACCGTATATGCACGAACAAGTCATCTTTGTTGTGGACAAAAACAAAGACGGAATAAGTACACTCCCCGTGAAATATTACTTCAATCCTAAATAAGTCACATCGTACAAAAACCCCGTAGTCATTAAATTCAGTAATAGCCATTTAGAATGAAGGTGAATTTTGATAAGGATCATTTTTAGTGTAATGTATTATGTTTGTTGCGTTGTTGTTCGTGATTTTTGTTGATGGTTGTTAACAGATACACGGCTAAAAAAATATACCATATATAACGGCCGTCCAAGAAATAAAACTCGATCTCGTATGTAATTTACCCGACATGATAGTGTTATAAAACCCGGCTAAATCCGATAACTACTACTGGACAACCGTCAATTTTCAGAACTTTAAATAACTATTTAACCCTTTTATTTTCATGTTTGACTTGACTTTTGACCGTTTGATCTTTTATTGTCATATAAAAACAATTATCGCATAATCGGTAATTTTTAGGAATTTATTTTAATAATAAATCATCATTATTATTACCTAATTCTCAGTTATAAATTTTTAATTATTTTTCAAATCTATTTGGCTTGAAAACGAAAATAACGCGTAATGACACGATACTAATTATTTAAATTTAATTATCAAAATTTATTTAATAAAAATCTTTAATATATTAATTATCATTATTTAAAAAGTTTATTATTAACGTGAATAATCGAGTTAATGTTTTCATTTTATGAATAAAGTGTACCGGTGTCTAATAATAAGCAAAACGTACATTTCAAATAAACGTTACCAAATATTTATGAAATATGGCCAAGTAAATACTTATTTTCGATGGAAAAATTATTTGGAAAACAATGGCGCAAGTTTCGTCTTTTAAATCATTCGTTAACTCGCCCAAACGAGTCCCGAACCATTACTTACAAAAGTTATCATAAAAATTTACACTATCACCCCTTAATGTATATTAAACTTGTCACCTAGTTTTAAACATTTCAATATATATACAAAATACTATTTTTTTTCATTTTATCAAAATTTAAACACACACACAACCCTAATCACCTCTTCTCTCTCTCACAAAATTTCCGGCGCCTCCCTATATTTTCCGGCCACCGGAAATTTTTTCCGGCGAGAGCGCCGCACCTTTCCCCCTCCTCCAGCCGACGCGCGACAGCCCGATCTATCCCCCACCGCAATCCTCACCATTTTTTTATCATTATCGCCGCTCAACCACCCCACAGCCGCCGCCTCTATACACCATCTCCAACACCGCCATCTCCTCCACCCCGATCCACTACATCATCTCATCACGGTCTCTATCTCATCACCGAAACCACCGACCCACCACGACCACGCCATGCACCACCACTGCCGACAGCCACGCCGTTGGCCACCTTAGCCGCGGCAAAACATTTATAAAACCTCCAAAAATCTATTTTTCTTGACTAGTTTTCCTTGCATGGGGTTACATCGATTATAACAGGAAATATTTGATTTGGTTGTTGTTTTGATCATAGTTTATGTCGATAAGGGGCTGTTCGCCGCCAAACCACCATCGTGGTGGCGATCGGACGACGGTACAGCCACCACAGTCGCACCTTGTGGTGTCGGGTTGTGATAGCGCAACCCCATGGGATGTCTCGAGTGGTCAGCCGCCTAAAACCACCACTGTGGTGGCGGCCGAACCCACTGTGACCACCACAGCCGCACCATGGTGGTGTCGGGCTTGTGGTGGTGATTCCCTATTTGCTAATCTAATTGTTACAAATCATTTTCGGTTATTAATTGATTTTCCGATGTAAAAACGTGGTCTAAATGAGTGTTTGGATTTTCATGTAAATCTACCATTAGGGGCGTTTGGATTTGTAGATAACAGCCCATATAAGGGTGTTTGTTTCTGAGTTTATGGCCTATTAGGGGTGTTTGGGACAGCAGCCCCTAAATAAGGGTGTGTTTGGTGTTACTTATATTTAATATATATATAAATTTGACAAAATACTAATTATGGGATGCGAAAATACTTGTGATATTGATTGATGGAAAAGAGGAAATAATGTATTTTAGGTACATGGAAACGTTGTATAAACGGTAAGGTCATG
Organism: Tanacetum coccineum; assembly: GCA_026074375.1. Classification (NCBI taxonomy): domain Eukaryota; kingdom Viridiplantae; phylum Streptophyta; class Magnoliopsida; order Asterales; family Asteraceae; genus Tanacetum; species Tanacetum coccineum. Next base: position 22,686 of record BQNB010004864.1, read on the forward strand.
CCGAAATTTCTAAAAATCTATATACTTAGTAATTTTTCTCTTAAATTTCTACTATCTTAAAAATCCGATAAAAGGACAAAGTTATATAGTCTTTATTTTTTATCAAATTATAAATATACAATAACCATGTGAATAATCGAAAACTATACTTTTACAAATGATATAACTATTTTAACTAAAACCGTCAACGAAAATGAAACATTAACTTATAATATGTTATTTTATAAATCACGACTAAAATACTAATATAAACTTTTATAATTTTTTTAAAGACATTATTGTTTAATTTGTAAACTTAAAACGTACGTTTACGTTATTAAATAAATCTTTCATGAATGAAATGGTAATCTCCGAACGCGTGTCGGATAATATTATTTTAAATTAATATCACATATTTCTTATATATAATGCTTGTAAAGAATTACATACCTTAAATAATGCGCTTTCGAGTGTTTGCCTTTAGTTATATAATTCCCGACATGAATTGTACGCGTCCGTTTTCATATGTAATGTATATACGGAATATATATTACATACTTGTTCTATCGTTTTGTTTATTTTATTTGGCCAACGACAGAAATGTTATAATTTGAAATTGAGTCTTTTTATTAATGAGTCATGTCGATGTAATTATCCAGTGGAAAAACCCCAAAACATATACCTCCCTAAACGAATGGAGCATTACCGTTAGGATTAATTGCAACTTCGCGATCGCGACAAGATATTCGTTGACGCTACGTGGTTATTAGATTATTCAATTATTGCCTACAAGCAAGGTGAGTTCATAGCCTCGCACTTTAAATCTTTTTATGTTTTAAAAACCCCGGAGGGAGATACATGCTTGTTTTAGAAAATCGAACACATGTGATTTTATTTTGTGAACGTTGCTATGAGTGTATTGTTGTGACCCTTCTTTCATGAACCGTCAATCACCGCTAACCAGTGAACGCTAATGCAATTATAATAGATCTATTTTGGCCTAACGACCTGTCTGACGTGTGTTCCTTGCGAGGGCATACGGGGACATATTGTATTTAGTATTGGGAGTGCTATCACTCCAGGTTGGGCACACGGTTAAGGTTCGGTTTGTGGCTCTAGCATCGTTGTGATTGTTCTATGAACTAAATATTTTGCTATGCTTGTGTTCAAAATGATTGTTTATAAACTCTATGGATTCACTCAACATTTTTGTTGACGTTTTAGCGTGTTTATCTCAGGTATATGCTTGCTAGCTTTGATGGGATGGAATGCGTATATCGAAGGACGTGGACTTGGTGAACTTTGCACATATGATAAAATGTTTTCTTTTAAAGAAACTTAAACATGTTGTGGATTATTTTGAAATGAGTTTTTATAAAGTTATTGGGACCTTGTAACTCTGATCTTTTTAATAAAAATTGAATGTCGTTTACCGTGACTCGTGAGCTTATATTATGAAGTAGCACCCCAATGTTGTATTCTGTTGCGTTGTAAATTTGAGGGTGTTACAGATTGGTATCAGAGCACGAGTCATAGCGAACTAGGTCGTTTTTCAAAACCTGGACTATGACTGTTTTCGAAAAATTTTCACGAGTCGTTCACCGATGTCCGATATCCGCGCGCGCAATCCTTCCCGATCCCTTGTGTGCTTTGTGCTAGGCCTTGATTGTATACTTTATACCAAGCGTGCGGTATAAATAGTAATTATATATATATACGATATACGTTCTACGTCGAACCGCTATATATATATATATATATATATATATATGCCTTTCGATCATCGCTTCACGCGTACATTCGAGTTGTACTATTGACATAATGTAATGGTGTTGCCATTATGATATGATTTGATAAATTTCGTATATGTGCAATATATATATATATATACATTACAATATTACATAGATTTGAGTCTTGGTTAGATTTTTGGTTGTGTTTCAGTTTGGTTGTTGTAGTGACTAAGGAACCAAAGAGCTAAGGAACAAAGGAACAAGGCGAAACTATTTCTTCTCCGATCTTGCTTGGTATAGCATGGTGAGTAAATCCTATTACTAGTATAATCTTTGTTTTCGCGATTTAATTCGTTATTGATAAATGCTTGTGATGAAATCCGTTGAGAACTTGCGTAGATTAGATTGAAAGCGTTGTTGGGAAAATTAAACGATTTTAATATTGTGTATACGTAAGTTTAAACTTGATATGAGTTGATTTTTGGGTCAAAAAAATAAACTTTTGGCATGTTTCCTAATACACGGTCTCGAGCAGAAAATTTGACACGTAGTTCAAAGTCCGAGATTTTGTAAAAACTTATTTTTAATTTTAAAATAAGGTCAAGCTATTTTTACGAACGTTTTGATATAAAATGAAGCTCTTAACTCCTTGTAACGAAGAAACTGGAACAAACTCGGGATATACACTTTAAGTGAAAATTACAACACTTGAAATAATTAATTAAAAGCTGACAGAATTTTTGAAGAGCAATTCGAGCACTTTCGAGTCAGTTTTAGCCTTCCGGCAAAACATGAAAGTTGTTCGGAATGTCGTTTCACTTTGCCGTGAGGCTTGTTTATTTCTAAATCACTTGATAATGGGTCAAAAATGAAAGTCAAATTTCTACATTTCCTTAAAAATTAAATAAGTTTCAGCAGAATTTTGTAAGAGCATTTTGGTCATTTTCTGTCGAGATTCAAATCTCGACTAAAACTAAAAAGTTGTTCGAAATAATGTTTTACATGAAATCTCTTTAGAGTCGGAGTCACGAAAATGTGATATAACTGGTCAGTTTTGAGAAAACATACATATATGTTTATTAAAAATCAAACGTTGAATTTTAAAAGTCAATTGGGCTATTTTGAGTCTTACTAGATAATTAATAAACTCTCATTATTCTTACTATATACGTTTATGGTGTATAAGAAATGGATGTTAATAAAATATGACACAAGTGTCGAGATTTTAAATCTAATAATTATATCGATTATGGTAATCCGATAACCGGACGTACTAAAAATAGTAACTTTCTTGAAATGGTAACTTTCCAAAAATAACAACTTTCTAAAGTTAAAAACTTGACAAAGATAGAAAGTCATCAATGAGGTAACATAATCTATTTATGTAAAAATGGTCGCTTTTACAATGTGTTAAGTGATATTAATTAGAATGCGCAAAGTGGATTTCTCATCGCATGCATACCTGTATTATTTTTATCAAGGATATATAAGATATATATCTAAGGATACGAGGTACGTATCATTCGATCATACTTTATTATTTCTCTATTTACGCGACCCTACTATAGGTCGTGGTCGAGCACGTTGAATAGACGCCTCACTGTTTTAGAGAGAGAAACATCTTGACTCCTAGTGTGGACAATTCCAGTATTCAAATATATCGTTCGTTTACCTCATTCAATTGCATCGATTCTTGACTTACTACTTCTTGTACTTGTCATGATCCTTAATCCCAACCACCTTAATATCTTTTTATGAACAATTTATACCAAAAATATACAATAACTTATAAAATGTTTTATCAAACTAAATACCAAATTGCGTCGATTTTCATAAGAAGACAAAGCAAAAATGTGTTTCTCAAAAATGAATGAACAATAGTTGACGTGTTTCTCAAAAAAAATTAATAAATAAATAAATATTTCTTTCCCATTTCTATGTCAAATGATTTACTTATTTTCAAGGATAGGTCAAAAACTTTCATCATCATATATGGTGTGTAATAATCGAACAATTTTCTTTTTGACGAGGACGGATGTGTCGTCGCTTGGTCCTCAATTATGCATAGCCTAGCTAACTGCATAATTCAGGAAGAGCCACGCTGTGTCGGATTAATCTTCGTCTTTAAACTAGTGGTTTTGGATAAATGTTTGGGTGAGAACACTTCCAAATGGTGGATCCTTATGCAAGTAATCGTATTTGATTTGATTTCGTAAAAACAAGTCTGTGGTATATCCTATATCATAACACAGGGTCGATTCTTGGATTTGGCTAGTTTCTAGAGAGAGAAACACTAGAGAGAGTT
>BQNB010004864.1:30434-105309 GCA_026074375.1 Tanacetum coccineum
GCTGTGTTCCAAATATTATACTATGAATTAGGATTGACGACTTGGATGTTTCGTCCAAAATATTCAAGCAATTTACATTGCAATGCAGTTGGTAAATGTGTCATTTCCGAAAAACCAAACACGAGCAAACTAACAACATATGTAAACTTTGCTCATACAACATAAAAGCGCAACTCAAAGCTAAAATTCACTTTTAACTGGATTCTCAAATAAGAATGATATTCTTGTTTATTCAACTAGGATAACATGATGTTTGGAAAATATTATGTTTAAAGAATTTATGGACTTATCGTATTAAACGATTGATACAGGATAATATATATCCTATTAAATACATTTTGATAAATCTCGACAACTTAATCATTTCATCTAAAATATTTAAGCATTTTTAATTCGCGAAATGCAAATTAAAATGTCACTCATTGTTCATGTCTAATTTGTTTCACAAAAACCTTAATCATGCCTCTATTATTATATAGATGGTTAATATCTTCCATCCACATTTCCACTACCACCTTTAAGACAACCTCGTACCTCGTCGTGTGATTGTTCTATGAATATTCGCAATACTCGAGAAGAGCTACATAACTTTGTCGATGAAGTTCATCGTATGCTAACCGTCATCCGTCATGACATTGTCAAGCTCATCGCTTTCGTCTTTATTTCTCTTCATTTATTCTTTTTATTCCACAATTTATGTCCGGATGAGCACGAATTAGAAAGGAAGGGAAAACACACATCTTCACATATATCCTTTAACCAAACACTCTCAAGAACTCACATAGGTGATTCTTATTCACTAGAAACCACAAGATACACTTCTACCATACACTCAAACCTCATAACTTTTATTCACTCTTGTTAGTGATCACTAGTTCTAGTACATCCCCAAATCACCAAAAGTGAAATGAAAAACCAAATCATCCTTACTACTATCAACCTCGATTCATCCACCTGTCACTTTCACAAGAAGATTCACCATGTAACCATTCCCCACAAGTGAATTTCGTAATGAAATGCGTCTCATCCTTATATCCCGACACTCATAAGCATGTGTGCCTATGTTGTCAAATGCAAATGAATTTCGTAATGAAATGCGTCTCATCAAATCATTTCCACTGTTTAACAAGTGAAGAACACAAAGAAGATATTAAATCTTCAAAGTGTTGTTGAGTCATCACAATATCGTGTCTTTCATTTGTTCATTTCCGCTTTTGAGCAAGTGAAGAACACAAAGATGATATTCAACCATCAAAGAAACCAAAAATCACCATCATACCACCAAAACAACTCTTCATTGACTTGACAAATGAAGACACTATAACCCCATCACCCAAGCTTCACGAATCATCTCCTAGTGCTCCAAATGCACCCTCTAAAACTCCATCTACCAAAGACACCTCATCCTCTTCAATTGACTACACACCAAAATCACCAACTCTTTCATCATCTCCTTCCACAAATGGCTAACTAAACCCTCCATTGTCGCTCATTCCTTCTTCGTTTATGTTTCCTCAACCATCATCATTTCATCGTCAAACTGTTTTGTTTGACCTAAAAGTCTTACGAGAATGTATATCCTTAAAACACCACCAAAACATGAAAAAACATACCATAAGCTTAACAAAACTTGAGGATTTAGGAATCTCTCAATACAACCCTTAGTCTATCTCAACCCAAAATCTATCATATTTGTTAATACTTCTTAATCTCCATATGAAATTTTGATGGGAGTTATTACATAATAAGACTTGTTGGTTAAGTCTTAGTCCTTAAGCATGGTAAGTCCGAAATTGATCATTGGTACCTAACATTTCTATGTCTTAACATTCTCTTTTTCTTTTTTAGGTTGTTGTCTCGTTAGTGCCACACTTTAGAGTGATGTTACCTATAAAATACATGATTTGTTCCCCACTAAGTGTCTTACATATTATATATCAACATTATATATATATATATTGATCTACTATATATCTATATATTTCTATATATATATTTATACTATATATATTTATATATATATGTGTGTGTGGAACCTGTGTGTTTGTGTGTGTGTGTGTGTGTGTTGTAGTGGTGCATTTTTCTATAACTCTTGTTTTGTAGCACTTTTTTGTTATCGATTTCTTGGTGCACAATTTCAAGGGGAGCATACACCAAGGGGAGCATTTGCAAATGTCCAAGCCATTACGTTTACACCGTTTAAGACATACTACCATAATTCTTGATATGTGTCATTTCACCCTATATATATTTTTTTTTTGTTGCACGAAAACTAACCTAGATATTAGGTTAGAGTTTGCCAACTAATTTGATCCATGGAATACCGCTTGTTGTGTAAAATATTCAAGGGATGTCATTGTTTAAAAGAGGATTGATAGATACAGACTTCACTTTAGGATGTGCAAGCTCGCCACTTTGATTGAAGAGCTAAAGTGTAGTAAAAGTCTCGTCTATGGAGTTTACCTTTTTTGTTGCGAACAAAAGGGGTGAGGATGTGTAAACAAGTAACTTCTACATACGTTTATATGGTCTTAAGTTTACATTTTTTATCTCATTTAAAAGGGGGATAGATTGTTGGTAGACATTATTACCGTTACGATATTTAATCTATACATTCTCTCATGTTTTTGATGATGACCAAATCATTGTAACTTATACACATAACGTAAAGTGCTTAAGCTACTCGTAATCTCCAATCATCAATTCATACATTCAAATCTTTCGACGTCTCATGTTATTTCAAACAAACAAAGTTAAGTCGCGCCCCGACCCTAAATCATAAAGGTAATGAACAAACAAACTTTTAATTTGTTGAATGATCAAAGAAATTTTTTTATTTTTCAAACCATTACTTTTTTTATAAAATGGGTCAAACATTTTTAAAAAACATATACAAAACATTTTTGTATTTATAAGAAATGTTTTATTCAAATTTTCTACCCAAAACGGCTAGAAAGTTCCAAAAAAACCTTCCCCACAAAAAGACAAAAAAGGAGCGTCTACTAAAAAATTCGGGCGGAAACCTTATTGAATAAAGGGGAAACAGACCATAATTAAGGGGTCCATACCCTTGTTTATAATTAAGGGAACCGACCCAAATTAAAAAATTAATATTTTGTCTATAAATAGTGGACTGTTTCCACAGGATTTTCTTTACCTCTTTGCAACATAGTTTTCCTTTTTCAGGGGGGGGAAAAATTCTAAAACCTCACATTCCAACTCCTTGCCCTTTGATAACTTAGCTTACTATAAGTATGTTTAAAATGTGATCCAATCATCCATTCATTCAAGTGCAAGAGAAGAACTCTCGTTATCGTCAAGATACGAAGTTATGTAGTTAGTGCATTTGTGACATGTTTTGCATTCACAATGTATAGATCGAGTCCATGTATTCCAAACTTATGTAATAGTTAGATCATGGTGATCATGGTGTGTATAGTTGTTAGATCGGGTGTCATATAATGAAGTTTAGATAGATAGGTGTTGAAAAGTAGAACGCTGAGTAGTGAAGTAGTGTGTTGAAGAATATTAGGCCGGAAGAAGTTGTGTAGTTGTGTTGTGAAAGTCGTGTAATGAAAGTAGGCAGAAGTTGTGTAGTCGTTGATCGAAAGTCTGTGAAGCAAAGTTCGCTGTAGTGAAGTTGTGAAGGATGTGGTAGATTGGTTCTAGCTAAGATTAGAACTCGACATCTAGCTTAGTGTCAGAAATTTAGGATATAAGCGAAAGTTGTGTACGGTTTTTCTCCGCCTAAAGGGAGCTTGTTGACTAGTGAAGTAACTCTCGAGTTGGGTACTCGAGGAGTGGAGTAGGGCGAGAGGTGCTTATGAAAGAACACTTTAAATCATCATGTCCGCGTTTGCATTTCCTTTTACTTAATCTCTTTATTTTTATTGCTCGCTATTTATAGCATTATATTTTATACTTTGAAACTTGTGTTGATGTGTTGATTATATAATTTTAATTATGTTTATGTCATGAATAAATGTGAATATTGTGTGCTGGTTTGTGTTGTTGTAAATTGATGTATTACTATGTGTATATAACTCGTATGAACACTCATCATATTGTGTCACTCTTGATCGGTAATTTGATACGAAACATTTTAAGATTTTAAATGGAAACATATCCACCCCCCTCTACAATTTCCACCGTTTCTATTGTTGGAATAAATGTTGTCTGCTACTCCAACTCCCAAGTGGGAGTTGTTGGAATATGGTAGTTGGATACGCATGTTATACGACCGAAATACGTGAGCCTATTGGGGGCACACACGTTAAGACACGAAGAGTACGTTTATTATGTAATTAATATATATACTTGTTATATATTTATTAATTATGTAATATGTTTCATGAAATATATTTAACGGATTGTTAGTTTAACCGTTAGACGTTATAAACTAATTAATACGCGTTAAATAGAAAGAGAAGGACCTAGATGTCGAAACCAAAAACCCTCGTCCTCCTCCCTATGGTGGCATATTTTAGGAAAGGGACTAGAATGGGGTCCAAGTGTCATTTTTCGGAAAGTGATGGAGTGTTTGACAACAACTTGGAGAGCAAGTTTAGTGGGTGTATAAACACCTATTGGGTGCTTATAATTTCCTACAACACTCATCCCATTTAAAAATCATCTTTAACTGAAACCCTTTTTGGTTTTCGTTTCTCTTCCCACACACAAAACATATGACGATATATACACCCACATATGAAAATCCTTAAATCCTATTCGTAGGTCAACATTGGTAGGCATGCATGTATCCGTTCGTCACATACATGCATCGCATGATTATTTTATGATTGTCACATACATGCATATTCTACGTGCATGTATAATATCATATGTTATCGTCCCTTATGTTTTATCATGTGATCGGATCTTAAACTTTTTAGGGTTATCATGTTTAATCAAGAACACCAAACCCTGGTTTGTTTGTGGTGTTATTCGTGAAGTAAAGACTAGCATTGTTGCGTGCTTGTTTGACGTGTTGTGTGAGCAACCGTAGAGGTGGTAATTTAATCACTAAAGATTTCAAGATCAAGATTCTCGTTTATTGACTTTTGTCATTAAACATAAAGGTTAGTATTACTTACTTTATTTGTATGTTAATTCTTAATGTCAAACTAGATCCATCCGCTGCGTACTTGTAGTAAATGGTTTACTAGTTTATTAAATCCCAACAGAATTGACATTTCTTTCTCCTTGACATTTCAATTAGACAGTTCTAGCTATAGGAATAGGTCTACACGATGATAAAGAAAAAAGAGAAGTTAAATAAAGTCTATGATTATATGATTTTGTGACAACTGCGCTTTGAGCAGGTTAGTCAAACCGTTGGTATTGACTTGAGTTTCACTATGTGTTATGATAATTATGTGTTTATGTGATCTTATGTGAGTTGGTTACAAATCCATTGAGCGTGATCGTCTCATGGTGATTGAAGTTATGGTTGCTATGGATATTTCATTATGTTCACATTTTAGTGACAATGAAAATGATGGTAAAATTTTATGTGTGTACGTATTTATATGTATGTATACGTATTTAGATAATAGGAATTCGCGAGGATAGAAAATTTGGTTTAGAAATTTAGTTAATGAATTTTAGTATTATTAAGTTGGAGAAATAAAGTATGAAGTGAATTTATTTTTTTAGGTATTTAAAACTAGTTTTATTTAGAAGGATGTCTAAATAAATAAAGGTTTTATAAAAATAACAAAATTAAAGGGTTTTTGTGTAAATAATAATAAATAAAAAAATAAAAATAAAAAATAAAAAAAAGTTGTTCGGCCGGTTTAAGAAAAAAAAAGAGGAAAACTAATTTTAGTAAAAGTAGGATTCTAATTTGGTAATTATCTAAATCTCTTTTCCTTCACTATAAATACAAACCCATAACCCTTATTTTTTTTAAACCGGACGAACCAAGAGCAGAGAAAAAAAAAGATTTTTTTTATTCAAGATCAATTTGGTGATTTAAGGTTTCAAGAATTAAGGATCAAGGTATGTTTAAAAACTTTAATTGTTTTAATTTTCTTTTTAATTCATGTAACAATAAAGTGATGGATAAATTAGGGTTTCATAAAATCTGTAAATTAATGATGTTAAACTTAATTAGAAGTGTTTAGGGTTTAATTAGAATCATATTGATGTATTCGGTTAGAGTTAGAACGCGATAAAATTGAATTTAGGGTTGAGCAGAATTTTAAGTCATCTTGTTCGAAGATTATCTCATGATTGGTAACGAGATTTTTGATGAATCTTATGTTCTAATGATAAGTTCAGCGAGTCTAGTTTCTGGAAAATCCCAGCCTAAAAAACTAAGTATTTTAAGGTCCGGGGAAGTCTTCAAATGTTGGTTACACTATAAGTTGTCAGATCAGTAAATAGGGTAGATTTTAGGTCTTGTTTGTGAGGGTTAAAACCTATACTTAAAAGTGATAATCTAGCTTAGAACTTCTACAGAATAGCGCCTTCGCTCTGCGAAATTCATATTTTTATGGATAATCTGTGTAAAAATTAGCCTCTGAAAGAATGCTTAAGTTATGGTTAGTTAGAGTGATATATTTTGGTGTGCACATCAGAGACCGAATGAGGACAGGTTTTGAAGTTTGATTTTTAAGGTAGTTAACATGGTAAGTAATACTAGGGAATCAAAGGGTAGTTATATACTCATAAAATTGAACTTATGGGTGATTTTTGATATAATTTATGAAGGTCTTTATGTAAGGGTGTTTGGTACGTAAAGGAAACTAAATTCTGCAATCTGGAGTTTATGTAAGTAGTAGTGTAAAGCTCGATAGTAAGATGGTTAAGGTTAGGCATGGTGTCGGTGGTGACCATGATGGTTTTAACCTAAACCCTTAGACATTCCTCATCTTATGTGTGTTACATGGAATGATAGCCGCTGATTAGCTTTGGTCGCGTGTTACCGTGTTTATTTATTTGTATAGTTGGTTGTTAGTAGAGATTTCGGGAAGGTGCGGTTTGAGTGCATCACGCGTGTGGAGTTTTATAGTCCCCATTTTACTTTGTTTTCTTAAGATGGATAGTGATGCAAAATATGTTTCACAAAATGGTTTTTGATTCTCATCCTCCCTTTGCGTGAATTATATGGTTTAAAGGTTACACATGGACATTTAAGTAGTTATATTATGTTATTGTTTGTTGCAAGTGTATGTCTCTGCTCGTGGAATGCATTGTTCTTCGCGTACTGTGTAGGCAAGGGGTTTTGCCTAACTTGGTGTGGGTCATGAACCTGTGTGGTGGCTACGGTACCAAAGTCTGGGATTTAAGGGATCTTTCCATTCCTCATCCCATGACTATTTTGTTGCATTGGATCGCGGGGACACGTTCGCGTCCCAATTGAGATTTTTTTTTGCATTGCTATTGCTCTCGCAAGTGTGTAGAGACATAATAGCAGCTTATTTTTCTTGCCATGTTTTGTTTTTTTATTAATCACAGTAATTGATTTTAAATTCTTGTAGTGGTGTCGTAAAAACCTAATGACTCTCACAACATTGTGTTGCGTTTAAGCACTCTAATTTATTTATGAATTGTTCTTTGTGAGCGTTAGGAAGGTGTTGAAGTTAATAAAAGTGGCTAGAGAGACCATTAGGCTGGCATTGGAAGTTCTCATTTGATTTCGTTTCGTATTTGTTTGCATGAATTCTTGAATGTTATTAGGTTTAATAGGGTTGTGATACATTGTCTTTGTATTGATGAGACCCCTTTTTCATTAATACAAGATGTCGTTCTTTTGTTTTCGGTATTGTCATGACACATCGTGTCTTTTATATTTAGTTATGCATGTAGTGATTCTCTATTGTTGACACCATTGTGTTGTGATGATATCCATGATGTTACGCCTCGTGTTTCCGCCTTGGCAGGGTGTTGGACAGATTGGTATCAAGAGACTTTGTTATAGAGAAGTAGTTGGTTCAGCATATACTATAAAATTAGGAGTCCTTCATATAGTTGCATTTTAGGGCTTAAGTGTTTATGTACGTATCTACTATACTTTCTCGCTATTCGAAAGCTTTAATTTTTCTTAATTTGTCTACTACTAATATATATACTTATTCATTATTGGGATCTAATAGTATATACCATTCCTTATTATTTTAGTCATGTATCTCTCTAACCGTAATAGAATCTATGTGTTTAGCTATCTAGGCGTTTTTGTATTATTGCTTTCTTTGAGTTTTATTTCGACCTACGGGCTACTTGATAGCTTATGATTCAAAAGAGGAGCCAATTGAGGAGGAGCCTCTCGAGGAACCGAATGAGGAAGGTTAGTTAGAAGAGTCGGAGAAGGAGGCCGACTCAGATCTCTTTCGGATGCTCATAGCCAGGCTGGACTCGCGGTGCTGGGTGCTCTTGTGAAGGCAAAAGTCAAACTCAAGCGAGGCCCCCCAAATAAGTTTATTCCGTCTTTTACCTCATCACAATGCTACTGATTATTTCTTTCAGATATTTTGTATTTTGAAGGCGCTGCGAGACTTTCGTTCATGTATGTCGTTTTGATTTTATCTTTATATAAGTAAGTATTTCTTTGATGGAGCATCCTTTCTGTGTTATATTATAGTGGTTTAAGATGTGCAATGTAGTATATGCGCTTATAATGCTATGTTATCATTGAGACGGCGTGTAGTCTTGCCGAGATGGTAACGTATACGTGTGAAAGGATGCAATTATAATTATGGGGGCAACATAATTATAAAGGCATTACACAACCGCAGATTGTGACCATTGATTGGCATTAATCGGTGGTTTTGCTTGGTTTAGGTTGTAGGTAAGATGTTTATTATGTTTGCGGTTGTGTTATGAATAGTTATGAAGTTGAGTAAGTCCTTAGCATAATTCTAATCTATCCGTTGCGGATACCCCAGATACCCGTTATTATTATTATTGCGATTATTGAGTTCGTTTGTCTGCTCAATTATTTGCTCGGATATATAACCCTCATTTTAGCATTCTGCAAGTCCTGTGTTCTATGAAGGATCTTTGCAGGCCTATAAAGATGATAGCCCAAGATTGATATAATACAAATGACTATGTAGAACAATGACTGTGATACAATATGTTAATGCGGAATCTTTAACACAGGTTCTAAGAAGAACAATGAACAAATTGAATAACAACGTGGTTCAATGAATCAATCTGGATAACAACTTTATTAAAGTGTTCTTGAGAATCACAGATTGCTAACTATTATATTGTGTGTTCTGTATGATCTTGTGTTGAACTCTCTTTTCTAACTATGCCTAGGGTTCCTTTTATATGATAAGGATAACCCTAAAAGGCTTACATATTTTTCTGACAAATATCTCAAAAATATCTTTTAAATATCTTTCAAATATCTTGTCATCGGTACTAACTAATTTACTACTAACGGTACTAACTAACCAGCAGTACTAACACTTTGTACTGTCGGTACTAAGTTTAACTGTCGGTACTAACTATTTGTACTGTCGGTACTAAGTTTAGAAAACATTAATCCTAACAATCCTCCCTTAAACATGAATGTTAAACTATTTTAACTTCATGTTTCTTCATTCCTTTAAGAACTTGATTGTTCTTTAAGCTTCTTTTAATGCACAGAGGATGTATCCAAACATTCTTCATGATTTCTTAATCTTGTACACTCTATCCTTTTATAGCAGCATCCTTGTCTTTTCAGCAATTCAGCAACATCTTTTCAGCTATACAGCACATCTTGATACCTACAATCCAACTAAGTTGGCTTTGTAGTTTTTGGCAAACTACCAGCCATTGTCTCTGGAATTTTATGACAACCAATAAAAATGAATTTTCTGAAGATTTATTAAGACGAATTTTTTTTAAATGGATATTTTATAATTAAAACGACTTTCTTTATTATTATAAATTGATTTTTATAAAAACATTATTTAGTTGGTTCTTTCGAGAAAAGTCGGTTATTGGTATAAGAATTCTATCTTTTCGTATTTATCAATTGATACGTATCATTATTCGATATGTGTTCCTTTTGTCTTGATACGCTTTGTTGACTCTTTTGTTTGCGTTTCCTATCGGTATAGATATTCTATCATTTCTTTAAAGGATTCTTATGTTATTTGATCCACATCTATTTGCATATGTGAAATCCCTTATATGTATTCTAGCCTTTGATTCGATATTCGTTTGCTACCCTATTCGGTATTTTGTAACCCTTAGAAGTCATTGATATACGTTTTATTCGACCAAGTCACTCTCCGTGGGGAGCACCTGTGTTGTTCAAAAGAAGGACGGTTCATTTTGAATGTGCATAGACTATCGAGAGTTGCACAAGCTGGCCACCAAGAATCTCCCCAGGATCGACGACTTGCTCGACCAGTTACAAGTTTCGCGTTATTTTTCTAAAATAGATCTTCGATCTAGCTATTATCAGTTAAGATTGCATGAAGAAGGTATTCCAAAGACCGCATTTAGGACCTGATGTGGACACTTTGAGTTTACGGTTATGCCTTTTGGGTTAACCAATGCACAAACGGTTTTCACGGACTTGATGAACCGGGTGTGCAAGCCGTATTTAGACAAGTTCGTCATTGTTTTTATCGATGATATCTTGATCTACTCGAAGTCTAAGGAGGATCACGAGGTTTATTTGAAGTTGGTGTTAGAGTTGCTGAAGAAGGAAAAGTTGTTTGCCTAGTTTTCCAAGTATGAATTATGGCTACAAGAAGTGCGTTTTCTCAGACACGTGGTTAACAGTAATGATATTCACATAGACTTTAGTAAGATAGAAGCAATGAAGAATTAAAAAGTACCTAAGACGCCATCCGAGATACGATCATTCTTGGGATTGGCAGGTTACTACCGACGTTTCATAGTAAATTTTTCAAAGAATGCTAAACCCCTTACTTAACTGACTCAGAAGAATAAGAAGTAGGAGTGGACCAAGGAACAAGAGGAAGCTTTTCAAACGTTAAAGGGCAATATGTGAAATGCACCAATATTGTCATTACCTGATGGATCCAAAGAGTTGTAGTTTACTGCGACGCGTCAAATCAAGGATTAGGTTGTGTACTCATGCAAAGAGGCAAGGTAGAGAACGCGACAGCAAAAATGCTGCGTGGTCTGGACCAACTAATGGAAAGGAAGGAAGGTGGAGGTATGTATCTATTATGGGTTCCATTAATAGGTGATGTAAGGACATTAATGATGGACAAGGCTCATGCATCAAGATACTTGGTACATTCGGGCTCTTTGGGTGGCGAATAAAGATGTACTATGACTTAGAGTATGTATGGTGGCCATGTTATGAGAAGGATATTGCGTACCTAGTTAGCAATTGTTTGACTTGTTTAAAGGTGAATTGTTCGTAAAACATCAAAGACCTTTGGGTTTTATTGTACAACTAGCGATACCGGGAGTGGAAATAGGATATATAATAACTATGGAATTTATTACAAGGTTGCCGAGATCAAGTAGTGGGCTCCTATGATACGGAACTTGGGTAATAGTCGATATTTGACGAAGGTATGTGCCCATTACTTGGTACGGTACGTGCGATTTAAAATGGAGAATTTGGCAAGACTTTACACTAATGAGATAGTAACAAGGCATGGAGTGCATGTGTCGATCATCTCAGATCGTGGTGGAAGATTTACTTTGCGGCTTTGGTAGACATTGCAGAAGGCATTGAGAACACGGCTAAAACATGTGTACGACTTATCATCTTCAAACGGACGGACAAAGTGAGCGTACCATTCAGATTTTGAAAGATATGTTGAGAGCGTGCGTGATTGGTTTTTTTGGTGGTAATTAGGATACTCATCTACCCTTAACTGAGTTTTCTATAATAATAGTTATCATTCGGGTGTTGGTTCTGTGCTTCTATTTGATAGGTTGCTATGGAAGGAATGGTAGGTCACATGTTCTTTGGGCTAAAATTAGGGAAATTCGGTCGATTAGATCAGAATTGGTACAAGAGATAACAAATAAGGTGATGTTGATTAAAGAAAAGCTCAAAGCGGCTAGAGATTGCCAAAAGAGCTATGTTGGCAATATGCATAAACATTTAGATTTGAAGTTGGTGATAAAGTGATGTTGGAAGTGTCGTCTTTGAAAGATTTAGTGCATTTTGGAAAGAAAGAAATGTTAGCACCAAGATATGTGGGACCATTTGAGATCATTAAAGGGATCGGTCCTATGGCCTATTGATTAAGATTGTCTCAATAATTTAGTAGCGTATTTGATGTGTTTTAAATTTAAAGAGTATTTAGCGGGATACAAAATTGCATGTCATTTAGGAAATTAGATAACAAAACTCATTTGTATTGTGAAGAACCTGTTGTGATGTCGATCGTGAGGTAAATTGTTTGAAGCGTAGAGTAGGATTTCCAATAGTTAAGTCCATGTGGAACTCGAGCTGTGGTATGAGGATTCATTATAAAACTAAGTATCCATATTTTGCTCTTGAGCAAGGGATCGTTGGAGAGTATAAGTAAGTTAGAAATGGGTTACTGGCAGACTTTAGTGCACCCTTAACATGTTCTTATGTGGTTTGGTTAATGTTATATTTTGAATAAACTCGAAGTCGAGCCGATTCTTCAAAAACGTTGAGCTTTGTAACAACTCATAACATAGTTCCAAGACAGACAGTTTTGTTTGATGAGTTGCGGGGTTTTTAGGTTATGAATGAAGTTGGTACAAATTAAGGTTTTTTGATGAGGTTCATCGAAGACGGGCAGATGTTCATGTAGTTGGATATTAGTTTTGCTTGAGTTGTTTGTTGCGCTATTTGTACCCTTGTATGGGCAAGCAAAGTTGTAAGCAGTGGGTTTTCGATCGTGAAAGTTAGATGAGATTCAAAGTGTGGCCCTAAGTTCATGTGTGAACGTGAGGACCATGTGAAAGCTAAGTATTCCTGATTGTTTGTTGATGATGACGAGATTTCCCTAAGGAGGGGCAACTGTTACAACTGTGCTTTGAGCAGGTTAGTCAAACGTTGGTATTGACTTGGAATATCATTATGTGCATATATAAGTATGGGTTTAGGTGATTTTTATGTGAGTTTGGCCACCAATCAGAAGCTGTGATCGTTCATGGTGATTGTGTTTCTAGGTGTTATGGGGTATTTCATTTGGTCACATTTTAGTGGACAATGAAATGATGGTTTTTAATTCTATGTGCTGTATGTATTTATATGTATTATGTATTATCATATTACTATCTTTAAGTGTTAGTAGTTAGTAAAATTAAAAGTTTAGTTTAGAAAATATAGAAATTAGAACTTGTTTCTATTAAGTTAGTAAAATAAAATTTGAAATGAAATTTATTTATAGTCATTTAATTTAGTTTTAATTTAAAAGGTTTAAAAAGTAGAATAAAGGGTTTTTATAACAATGTCAAAATTAAGGGTTGAATATTAATTATAATACTTAAATAAATATATATATCTTTATTATCAATAAACTTATATATATATATATATATATATATATATATATATATATATATATATATATATATATGGACGAAATTTAATAAAAAAATAAAAAAAAATTAATTATTTAAGGGATTTTTGGTTGGGTCGGTTTGGAGGAGAAGGAAAAGAGGGAAAGGAAACCCAATTTTAGTCAAAGTTGGATTCTAATTAGGTAATTATCCGAACCTTTTTCTTTTCACTATAAATACAAACATCTCCTCCTTTTTTTGTGAAATCAGTCAAACCAAGCAGAGAGAAAAAAAAGATTTTTTTATCAAGATTCAAGTTGGTGATTTGTGTAATCAAATCAAGGTTTAGGTAAGTTCTTAAAACTTTTAAATTAATCTTCTTTTTAAAATTAATGTAACAATAATTGATAGGAAATTAGGGTATTCATTTTTTCTGTAGATTAATGAGATAGGACAAATTAGAAGTGATTTTAGGATGATGATAATAAGCGTATTGGGTGTACATTCGGTTAGGGTTAGATCGCGTTAATTTATGATTTAGGGTTTGGCAGATTTTAGGGTTGTGTTCAACTGAAGTTATCTTAATGATAAAAACGTTTTTATTTATGAATCTTATGTCCATTGATAATTTCAGAGAGTCTAGTTTCCAAAAAGTCTGGCCCCGAAAGGTTTTAAGGTCGGGAAGTTAGTCAAATAATTTTCGCAAGAAAAGTTGTCAAAACAGTAAATTCGGGTCAGCAGATTGGGTCTGATTTCGGGGGAGGTATGAAAACGCTACTTATAATTTAACTAGGGTTAGCCAAAAATCAGAGGTCATATTTTAGGTGTCTATTAACTCCAGTTCGAAGGCCTAGCGTTAAAACATTTTCTATGTATTTTTAAGGACGTCAAACTTTTTGGTGTGCGTTCAGATCCGAATATGAGTACTTTGTAATGATGAATTTTTATAAAATAGTTTCACTTAGTATTATTATTTCTAAAAAATCATAGTAGCTCATAACTCATTGGAGAGCTAGGGGATGTAAGGAGAACCATCAACTAGGTGTTTTAGTATTTTATTTATGGTCATAAAGTGACTACAAATTTCTGCCAGAAATTGAAAAATTGAAAGTTAATGGTTAAGGTTATATAGGGTATGAAAATGATATGGGAGATGTATTTAAAGGATTATAAACTTAGTATAAGGTCTAGAAGTCCATCATATGATTGTTACATTGGCTTGGGCATTAGCCTAACCGAGTGTAACTTGTGTTTTTGTTATGTTTAGATTGTGTGCAAGATTCTGTCAAGTAGCTGAGCATCAGGTGAGTTTCCTAGTCCTATTTTACTATATTTTCTTGGGATGGAAATGATGCAAAGTATGTTTTGAAATGTTTTAATTGCTGTGATTATGTGGTTTAAATGACGCATGGATGATAAGTGTAAAATACACATATCCGTTACTACCTAAAATAACCCAATTAAACCCAAAACAGACCAAAAATAGCAAAAATGTGCTTGTATTTGTGTTTTGTGTATGCAGGAACGGATATATCATAAATCACAAGAAAACCATCAAAAACGGGCAAGCACGGACACGAGAATCAGAAGAGTACAAAAAGAAGCCAAAGATTCAAAGCCGAAAGACAAAATAATTAGCCTTTCAGTTTCAAAATCAGTCAAACAATAGCAACAGCAGTCAACCACTAAATGACAAACCCACAATATTTCATTTCAACCCTCAAAATCTCACAAAAGTCTAAAATGACCCCTCACCTCTTATTGGGCCTTAAAAACCTTAATGGGCCTGAAAAACCCTAAATTATCATACCCGGATACCAAATAACCCAAAAGCCCAATCAAAAGCCCATTTAACAAGTCCATTTCATTTCCATAAAAAACCACAAGGACTAGTCTTGTAATTTCTAAAACTCGTTTTAGACTAAAAAGGGAGATAAGAAAGACAAGGGCTAGAAGTGCAATAACCTTAAACTCTAACTGAAATAACAGTCAAAAGATTGAGCGCCATTTACTGTTCATTCGTCACTACAAAAATCACCAGCCTAGGTAAATGAGAGGGTAAATGGGAATTAAAGGGTCCATTAGTCAATTCAAGAGCTCGTTAGCAAGATAAGAGGGTCATTTCAGTCATATCAATGGATTACTTTAGCTCACTCACACTCAAGTCACACGTCAGCAATGGTGAAAGCACACATAGTAATGGGTTTTTGTGCTAATCTACTCACAAAAGAAGCACAAGCTGTCATAATCAAAGAATGACAGATTGGCAATCCTCAAGTATCCACAAATGATCTAACGGCTCAAAATAGATATTAAAGATGAAAGAAAAATCAAGGGTACGGATTGAAGGATTGGAGTTGAATTCAGGAGGCCTAGAATGTTCTTTGGAGGTATAAATAGCCCTCACCCTCAATTCACAGAACACTTTTTTTTACCTTTATCTGTTATTTTACCTTTTTCTTGTCTTTAGTCAAATTTAGCTTATTGTAATTATTTCCCTTAAATCATGTAATGACCTTTTATTCTGATGTAATGGAAGTTTTTAAGTAATAAAATCTAGTGTTTGTTTTAATTGTTCTTACTCCTTTACTCATAAGCTCAATATGGTCTCAATAAGTCATAATAAGCCTATTTCAGCTCTCAAGAGTCTATAAGCTCTTGATGGAGCTTAACTGAACCTAATCTTACTAATTATATAAAAAAATCAGCTAAAATAACTATCACCTTTACATTTTGGGATTATGAGCTTATGGAAGGGGGATCAAAAAAGGGAAGGATCCCCATGGACTTATACCTTAGCTTATTATTAAGCTAGGGAGCTTGTAGCTGCCTTAAATGATACCTCTTGTTTAGCTACAGGATTTTGTAAGTCTCTTTCTATTTCATTTTGTCTTTATTTCTTTTAGCTTAAATAATAGTTTGAGTAGCTTATATTTTGCTTATGTGCTTATGGTATCTGCTTATTTATGTTCATTAGTGTTCCATTGTGCTTATTTTATATGTCTCATCATCTGTTTTTAACTTTTTAGATATAGTCTTGATATTACATTTTCTGTCATATAAATCTTAAAAAAAACCAAAAAAATAGTAAAATAGCTTAAGTCTTAGATTATTGCTTATTTAGCTGTTAACTCATGCTTATTAAGGTTAATATTAGTTGTTCATTATCTGGGGTTAAGATCTCATTAAGCTAATTTTCATTTTGTTAGCTTTTCTCAAATCTGTCATTTCTGAAAGGGGTGTTTGGCATAAGCCAGAATAAATCTTCTTACAATACTTCCCCCTAGTATCTTAAATGATGCATACTTAAACTCACAAGATATCTCTACCCTCATGTAGTTGAGATTTTCTCTGCGGTTATGACATTTGTCTTCCCGGAATGACCTAAAATAAGAATAGGTTATGAATTCTATCACGTGTACTCATTAACTTTCTTGTATATCTATTCCTTCCCCCTTGCTGGTTTCGATACCTCGGAATCAGCAAAACCTAGTACGCACATATACTCGAGATCGTGTTCAAAGAATTGATAAGCTTAAATCTATTCCGTGAGAATCAACTAAGTCTTAATTTGCAAATAAGTCCATAAAGTTTTAAGCACATGACATCTAAAGCTTGTGTAGTTAAAATCCATTAACTCCCCTTTAAATTATGATCCGTCATTATTAACAACTTTATCCGTTAATTCCGTGACTTATTTTGAAAGACTGTTTTAAAAGATTATTTGATGACGATTTCTCCCCCTCAAATAATGACCCATTTTCTATTTAAAGAGCTGTTGTCATTGTTTGAGAAGTCGAATTGTCTTTGAAAAATCTTTTTGTGATTACTGAAAACACTGATTCATTATGAAGACAACTTTTTACCAACAAAAATAAGATTTCTCTTATTTTAACACATAAGCGCACTGAGACGTACACTTATGGAATATAGGAAGCACGGGTTGTGATGCAAAGTAATCACAAGCCTTTGCATGGTCATAAAGTAGACCATGCCCGAGAATAAATTCCCGTTGAGAGGTCAAGATTTCTTTTTGAAATACTTGCCTTTGAGATGATGACCGGGTTGCTATCTGAAATAATAGCAAGCCATATGGCATGTTTTGAAAAACATTTGAACTTTTGCACGAACTTTATTTATGTCCACGTGTCTTTATTGAAAGACATTTCTAGGGACGTAAATATTATCGTTTGCAAAAGACATGCCATTGAAAAACTTCTTTTTGTATTTTTCTCATTTTTTAATTTTGTATTTTGTTTTTATAAAGGTTTTATAAAATGAAAATCTTTTTGGTTTTTCTGATTTTATATTTTTCTCTTTTGTTTTTATAAAATTTATATAAAAAGAAAATATTTTTGGTTTTTCTGAGTTATATTATATACATATGATACAAAGGATATTCGAATAGGTACCACCACTATTCGTCAACGTCATCTGCCAACTTTTTCAGAGTCTTTCATTTTTTTTGAGCGAGCTGGGGCCTGAAGTGTTGTCTACAGACACCATAATCATGAAGCACGGGTGTTGATCTGAAGTAATCAACAGCCATTGTCCTTGTTCATCATACATAAATTCCTGGAACCCTTGGTTTCTGATATATCATTTTTTTTCAGCAAACAAACTCCGAGTCTTTCCTTTTCAGGATTGCAAAATGTACCTGCACTTAAGTTAAGAGTACTGCACTGCATTTGAGAGTTTGATGGCATTTTTAAGGGTTAGTGATTTTAATATTTGAACTTTGGAGTTCACAATCAATCTTTGTTGTGCTAGATGTGAATGTCTTTCCAATTGGAACCCACTTAAGACCAACAGTGTTAAAAATTCTACCAGTCAGTATCCACCTAAGGTAAGATCTAGGGGTGTTTGTTTTCTCATGCAAAGCGGAAGACTTATTGAGAGAAAAATTATGTCCTTTAACGATCTTCCTACCAGGTTTCTGAGTATGACTCGTTGGATCTTTCTTGAAACCTAGGATTTTCTTGGTGTTGCAAGCTTTGGTTTTTCATCTAAACAAGGGTTTAGATTTTGTTGGTTATTGATTGGTAAGTTTTATACACGTAAAATATATAATAAATATACTACTTAGGTAAATTCCAACTCTTCACCTTTAACCAAGGTAAAAAGTTAAGACTTACAAAAATAATAAAATATATATAAAATACGTATATTAAACCGGGTAAGTATGATCACCCGGGTCGTTATCCCCAATGACTAGTGAAATTGAAACCACGTTTAGGTTCGGATCCTGATTTGAATGAAGCAAAGATTTTTGAATTGGTTTCTCGAAATAAAAACCCTAATTTTTACTTTATAAAAGACTAATTAAACTAATTAAAATCTAACCCTAATTTTTAATCAAAATTAATTAAACTAATTAAAAATTAAACTAATTAAAAACTAATAAGCTTAATTAACGACTTAACTAATGGACTAATGATGCAAAAATCTAAGAGACGATCGGGGAAACTTAACAAACTAACGGAGGGCCAACTTAGTAAACAGCTAAATTTGAAAGTTACACTTTCTACCCTGAGAATCTACCCCGATCACAAACTGAGTCCAATAAGCATTCGAAATTTTAACTGGCTTAAAATGGAAAACTCAAAGAAGCAAAGTTGTAAAGGAAGCTAGGGGGAACAACTTTAACAAAAGCACTATAGTCTGAAACTCAAAGATAAGCTCTTAAAAGAGCTTCTAAATAAGCTGTTACAGAAACTAGGGGTTTGGGCTATGTTTTACTGAAACAACTATAAAATGCTCAAATAAAACTCAAATCTAAAAAGGAAAAGTGATCTAGAAAGCTTATGATGTGCTTAATCTAAAAATGCAAAGAAAACTAAGCTAGAAGTGCTCTTAAACTACTGAAATTAAGCATGAAACAGGCAAACTCAGGAAATAAGCAAGGAAACACTAACTTCAAATAAGCTAAGAACCTTAATAAGCTAAACTAGACTTTAAAACTTAAAGAACTTATTAATCTACTTATTATCCATCTAAATGAGCTATAAAATCTAGACTTAAAAGCTAATTTAACAAATTTAGACTCTACTTAAGTTCCTACTGTTTTTGGAATTTTCAGGTTTTTATGACTTTTGACAGCTGAATTAAACTAAGTAAATAAGCTAGAAATTGCAAATTAAGACTTAAAATCTATTAAGCTATATTAAAACTCAAGTCCTACTAAATTTGATAACCTAAATCTTTAAAATTACTTATCTAAATTAAGCTGAGAACACAGCAGTACTAACTGAGGTTAGTACTGCTAGTGTAAAAATTCAGCAGTACTTTCAAGTGAAAGTACTGCTAATGTAATTTGACTCTTAAAAACAAATTAAGCAATGAAATAAGCTAGAAAATGACAACTAAATTCTTAATAAGCTATAACTAGAACTAAACTTAATACTACTAAATTTGAAAAGCTAAAATTTATACTAACAGTACTAACTTGTGAAGGCAGTACTAACTTTTTAGTTAGTACTGGTAGTGTAAAGAGTCAGCAGTACTAACTTAGGTTAGTACTGCTAGTGCAATTTTGAGACTGCACTAAACCAAACACCCCTTTACCATTTTGACAGGATTTAGAAAAGCTTTTTAAGAGAAATTTGATGCACAAAAACTAATACCAGATAAAAACTAGCTTAAAACAAACTTAATAATCATGATTAAACAACTGAATAAGCCTTAATCTAAGATCTAAACTATTTAAACTAATATTTTTGGATTTTATGAGTTTTTATGACAGAAATTAGCAACTAATGATCTATAACTATATAAGCAAAAACAGATTAGGACAAACAACTAATAAGCACTAGAAGAGATATTTAAACACTAATAAGCAAAGAGAATAAGCAAATAAGCACTAATAAACATTTAAGCTATAACTAAGCAATTTAAACTGAATAATGAAAAGAGAAACTTACTTGATCCTTTAGCTAAACAAAAGGAACCAATTAAGGCAGCTACAAGCTCCCTAGCTTATGAATAAGCTAGAGTATAAGTCCTTGGGATCTCTTCCAAGTTAAGATCCCCTTCCAAAAAGCTCTAATCCAATAAGATCCATAATAGATTTAACTGATTTAAGGTTTAGATAAGATTAATTCTGAATTCAAACAGCTCTATTTCAGCTTATAGACTGAAAGAGCTTAATATGAGCTTATTGAGACAAATTGGCTTATTAAGAGAGCTTATAACTTTAAATGAGAGCTTTGAAAATGAGATTTAAAACACTAAAAACTGAATTTCATTAATTAAAGAAGCTGATTACATTACTTGAAAAAGGAAAATTACATTTAATAAAAACACGAATTTAAGCTAGACTAAATTACTAAAAACTAGATAAAAAGAAAAGACGACCCCTTGTGTGTGTGAGAATGAGGCCTATTTATATGCTCTGAAAGAAGCTTCTAGGTTGCCTTGCCTTGCTCTCCAAACCTTCAATCTCTGCCATTCATTTAATCAATCATTTGAGCTCCTTTTGTGGCCGTTGGATTGATTTGTGGACACCTGAGGATTGCCAGGCTGGCATTCTTTGATGTGCTAGTTTTGTGAGTGTTATAGCACAAAAACCCACTTAAATTTGTGCTTCTTTCATAGCCGCGTACGCTCAAAGCTTGAGTAGACCAATGATTTCTCTTGATTTGACTGAATTATCCCTGCCATCTTGTAAGAGAGACCTTGAATTGTCTTCCGTACCCTTTAATTTTCATTTGCCCTTTGTTTTACCATGGGGTGAAAACGGGGAAGACGATGAATAGTGTTTGGAGTTACCCGCCTTTTTTTATAACTGAGTACGGGGTAAAATTCAGTTGGACTTTGCCCTCTTGGCAATTTCAGTCCCTTTCTTTGTGATTCCATTTCTAGTTATAAATAACTTAGGGAATTTTCAAGATTGGTCCTTGTGGATGTTATAAAAGGATTTTAGCTAAGGCTTGGGTTGAGGCTTGGCTTCTTTGGCTTCTTTTTGTACTCTTCTGAATCTCGTGTCCGTGTTTGCTTGATTTTGAATGTATTCTTGTGATTTTTGACTTATCCGTACCTGCACACACAAAACATAAATACAAGCATATTTTTGCCATTTTTGGTCTGTTTTAGGTTTAATTGAGTCTTTTTAGGTACAAAAGGATATGTGTATTTTACACTTATCAACCACCTGAGCCCATCAGTCTACATACACCAGCCCATCAAGCTTTCCTTCCTACACCCGAGCCCAAACCTCAGTCTACACCAGCCTAACACATTACTTCTCCACAACCTGCGGTTCATAATAATACTTCACCTATTTTTTCAAACTCGGCCCAACAAATTCATACAACGGATCCGAACCCAACAACTAGCCCATACCCAGGTTCAATTCATCGCATGATCAAGCGTTTTCGTGTCAAGACTAATTGTCCCACTCAGCGTCTAAATCGTCATGTGTCTCCCGTTTCACCTTTACCTAAGTTGTACACTGATGCGTTTAATGATCCGAATCCGAATTGGCAAAATGTTATGTGTGATGAATATAATGCTCTTATTAAAAATAAAACTTGGACTTTAGTGCCTCGACCCACAGATACCAATATTGTTCGTTATATGTGGTTGTTTCGTCATAAGTATTTGGCAGATGGGACTCTTACTCACTACAAGGCTCGTCTTGTGGCAAATGGTAGTACATAAGTTGCGGGTATTAATGTTGATGATACATTTAGTCTGGTTGTTAAATCAGATACTATTCGGATTGTTCTTAATTTGGCTACTTCTCGACATTGACCAGTTTATCATCTTGATGTCAAGAATGCCTTCTTGCATGGTGATTTATCTGAGACGATTTATATGTCTCAGCCTCTAGGGTTTCGGGATCCTATTCATCCTGATTATGTTTGTTTGCTGTAGCGGTCTCTTTATGGGCTCAACCAGGCCCCTCTTGCTTGTTTTCAGCGCTTTGCATCTTTTATTACTCGTGTTG
Source organism: Tanacetum coccineum (assembly GCA_026074375.1). Lineage (NCBI taxonomy): Eukaryota > Viridiplantae > Streptophyta > Magnoliopsida > Asterales > Asteraceae > Tanacetum > Tanacetum coccineum. The sequence continues at coordinate 52,801 of BQNB010004864.1, forward strand.
GATTTCATCAGTCGCTGTGACTCATCCTTATTTATTTACAGATAGAGGAAAACTACAGCTTATTGTTATTGTATGTTGATGATATTGTACTCGCTACTTCTTCTGAGACTTTGTTGCAGCAGATTATTCGTTCATTACATCAGTAGTTTTCTATGACAGGTCATGGTTCGCTTAATTATTTTATGGGTATTTCTGTCATGTGTGATTCTAGCGGGATGTTCTTATTGTTGGATTTAGTGTTCAAGTTCATAACTAATTGGTAAGACTGTCGTAAAAAGTAGAGTCCTTTTTGGGTTACCCTTAGTGAACAGTTAAGAGAAATAATAAAGGAGAGATAATATTAATTAGAATTAATATTATATGTATAATTAATTAGTTTATTAATTTATTATTAATATTTGGTAAATTAATTAGAAGCTAATTATAAAGAAGCATGGGCTAAATATGAACTAATACAAGGTGTATTAAGTTGAACGGGCCAAGAAGACCCATAAGGGACCCATGGGACGTTTTTTGGGGGAATCCCACATCCCTCCAAAGAGTTATTCCAAGTCTCTTCCTCTCAATATAAATAGAGGGTCATGCCAAGGCTTTATTTGCTCATTCTCTGTTTCTCATTCTTACTCCTTGTAAGAGTCAACTTGTGTAACGAAACCTTAGGAGTTTGAATCCCTTTTCTCTTTGGTTCGTGGGTGTGAGCTATTAGAGGTACTCTCGTTTGAGTACTTGCCTTCAAGTTTGACCAAGGTGGTCCGTGTGTGAGAAATCCGATTTTCTCAAAGGTTAGTATTTTCTTATTTATTTATTTATTTATTTTAAGTTGCTTTTATTTACTTCTTATTCTTACCAACGGAAAACCTACATTCATGTATTAACACTTATTTATATATATATATATATATATATATATATTTGTATTTTTTATATTTAAACTAAATAACAAGACTGAAAAATTTAAAATTTTTGCAATTTTTGTGGGAAGAACGGGTACGTGAGAACAAAACAATAAGCAAGCAACATCAAATCGATAGATTCCTTTTCTCAAACTAAAACGAAACATTCTCCTCAATGTTTAAAGTCGGGACTCTACGAAAATCTAAGCCGTTTATGAGGTATGCAAAGATAAACGTTAATCGATAATGATGAAAGGATATGGATCTCCCCAAACTAATTTCACACAAAGGATTAGAAGCTCGAGTTTGAACGAGATAAATCAACCGGACACGAGAAGCTTCAAAGAAATTGTTGGGAGAATCCTGCAAAAAATCACAACAAACAAACATCGAGAAATCAAAAAAGTTGTCTCATGCTGATGGTTCTAATTTCAAAGTCAATTGCCACCGTTTGAAGCACTACTATGGAGGGGATACACCACCATTGGTTATTCCGGACCTCCAGACTTTCCCGAAAGACAACTAAATTCAGGGATCGAGTCGAGCTTGCGACTCGGTAACAAAAAAACAAGCTGCTTCGTGGGAGTTCACCCCATGCTTATCCTTTCTATTTTCTTTCTATTTTCTATTATCAAATATGTTGTGTTGAGTAAGGATAAACTTCGGTGATTGTGAAAGGTCCGGACCATCGGGACTTGAGCTTTCCGGTGAAAATCTTTAATCGGGAGTTGAAAAGTAAGACTTGATCACCAACATTGAAGATTCGGTTCTTTATCTTGGAATCGTGTAGCTTCTTCGTCTTCTCCTTGTAGATTAGCGAATTCTCGTAAGCTTGATCACGAAGCTCGCTAAGTTCATTGAGTTGAAGCTTTCGATGATCGCCCGCGGTCTTTAAATCGAAGTTGGCATGCTTAAGAGCCCAATATGCTTTGTGTTCTAGTTCAACTGGTAAGTGACTCGCTTTTCCATAGACTAAACACTTGTTACGGGGAGTACATCCAATAGGAGTCTTGTAAGCGGTTCTAAAAGCCCATAATGCATCATCTAGTTTGTCGGCCATGAGGCACGGTTTTCTCCTACGTCCTCTCCAAAATTCTTTTGAGACCTCGATTCGTATTCATTCAAATTGACCACTGTCGTGGGTGGTAAGGTTGTCGAAAGACGATGGGTGACACCATATTTAGACATAACTTTATCAAATTTGTCATTACAAAAATGGGTCCCACGATCGCTTATGATTGCTCTCGGAGCACCGAATCGGGAGAAAAGGGATTTTAGAACTTAACAACTACCCTAGCATAGTTGGTAGGGTGCGCTTTCACTTCAACCCCTGGAAAGATATTCGACGGCTACTAGTATATATTTGTTACCCATAGACGGACAGATAAGGTCCCATAAAATCATCCCCCTAAATCAAAAATCTAGAAACTTGGTATTGCATTTTGAGGATTTCATCACGGTGAGGGATTTTGCCTTGTCTTTGACATGCATCACACGATTTGATCAAATTCGTAGGCATCCCTTATAAATGGTAGGCAAGAAAAACCGGCATCAAAAACCTTTCTTGGCGGTAGTGGCACCATAGTGTCCCTCGGTGAGGCCACTATGACAAGTTCGAGAATTTCGAGAGCTCTTTGCCATTACACACTTCGGATTATTTGATCTCGCAAAGTCTTGAAAAGAAAAGGGGTTCATCCCAAAAATAATTTGTTTACATCTTTAAAGAAATTGTTTTTTCTTGTGTAGTCATTCCTTTTTTAATGAATTTCCCGCGTTGGTAGTTAGCAAAGTCGGCGTACCTCGGGGTACTTTGGTCTTTGGAAGTTATTACACTTAAAGTCTCTAAAGGAAAAAGTTCGGTAATCTCTTTGTTTCAATGTTATTTTCATAAGGGTTTTCAAGACGAGAGTGGTGATCGGGGCTGCATAGTTTTTAGCTCTTGGTATCGATAACGTTAAAATCAAATTCCTGAAGAGAGTAAGACCCATCGATGGTCTATCTTGCTTTGGAGTCTTTCTTGTTTGAAAAGGTATTTACAAAGCGGAGTGGTCCGTGTAAAAACACTCTTGTTCATGATTAGTTTGATCGAAACTTCTGAAAGATAAACACTGACAAGCATCGCCTTCTCGGTTGTTGTATATTGTTTCTGCTTCACGTCTTCGTCTTGCTAGCGTAAAATGTATTGGTCGGAAATGCTTCTCAATTTCTGCCTAGGACATGCTCCTATGGCTTAATCACTTGCATCCGCACTGATTTCAAAAGGTTGGTCACAATTTGGAGCAATGAGAATTGGAGCTTCGGTTCAACTTCTTTTTCAATGTTTGAAAGGCTAGTATGCATCTTCTGAAAAAATGAAAAGGTGTGTTCTTCTCTAAGAGATGGTCATGGTCTGAGAGATTTTGGGAAATAGTCTTTGATAAATCATCAGATAGACTCTGCTGCCCGAGTAAACTTCGATTCATTTGACGGTCGTTGGGTGAGGAAGCTTAGAAATTACATCAACTTTAGCACTTATCGGACTTTCAAGTTCCTTTTCTAGAGATCTTGTGTCTAAAACAATGTTCTTTACCATGAAATGGACTCTTTTCCCATTTAGTGTGAGTTGGTGTCTTCACACTTTTGAGGCTCATTTTATCTAAATTTGCAAGACACGAGGAAAAAGAATCTCCAAAAACTAAAAATCGTCATTAAAACTTCCATTGTTTTCTTATCATATCGTGAAATAATGGCCATCATACAAGTTGGAAGTTCCGGGAGCATTGCAAAACCGAATGGAATACGACGGTATGCAAAGGTTCCGTATGGCACGTGTAAGTAGTTTTTCTTGATCTTTAGGATCAATTGGGATTTGGAAATTACCCTGAAAAACCATATAAGAAACAATAAAACGCAGTGCCGGCTAATCGTTCTAACTCTTTTGGTCCTTGTTGGTAACAGGAAAATGGTCTTTAAAGTTGCTTCGTTTTAATTTTTCGATTGTCGATGGCAAAAACTTCCATCCAGTGACTAATATTGTAGGCACAGCTCATTTTTCTTGTTTGTGACAACGGTCATCCACCTTTTTTTGGAACACAATGTACTGGAACTAACCCATGGACTATTCCGAAATCGGATAAATTCAATCCTGCGTCATGATGAAGTTTTTTATTCTTTCTGTTGAGTCGTGGATTTAGGGTTAACCCCTCCTTTGAATGTTGCTCATGAAGGTTAGTAATATCTTCTTAAAAGGATTTTGTGTGGCAAAAATTCTGGATCTATGCCTCGGTTAGCAGAAAGTTTAAGCAATTGCGGTTTTACGTTTTTTAGAACGTTAATCGAGTGAGGTTTTTCTTTCTTGGCTCAAATCTTTTGGGAAATTATGACTGGATGCTTGTATTATTTCTCTAAAAACGCATACTCGAGATGCGGAGGTAACTCTTTAAGTTCGACTTCGGGAATTTCAACTTTTGGTCATAAGAAGTAGCATATTTGACTGAAGACTTCTTTGGTTCAACACTAACTTTAAGATCTTTATGAATTACGGGAGACGTAATCTCCCTTGGTTTGGGTGAGGTAATGGTTCTTTAGTTGAGACGTGCCTACGAGAGGAGAATGTCACCTCGGGATCTAATTTGTAGCTCATTGAAAACTGGTGAAACTGGTTCATCATTGATTGCTATGAAAGCATCGGCTCCTTCTCAAACAGTGTAGGAAAATTCATTTCATCAAAAGGAGTAAGTGTTGGAGATGAATTGGAAACAATCGGATCGAAGTATGGAGAAGGATTGTTGTAAGCAACGGAATCGGAAAATCCAAGTACTTCTTGTGAGTACTCTTCACAAGTGACATCAATGAGATCAACTTTCTTCAACGATTCGAGATTGTTGTATGAAATGGAAGGTGCATCACCACATTTAAGGGTTAACGATTGATCATCATTCCTAAGAGTAATCTCTCCCTCGTAAACATCGATTAAAGCATGAGCCGTCCTAAGAAAGGGTCGCCCGAGTATCAACGGTACTCGAGGATCGGCTATAAAATCAAGAAACACAAATCGGCGGAAAGTTAAACTTCCCTACTTTGACAAAAGCATTTTCAGCTCACGGTTGGTTTTGAGAATTGTACGGTCTTTTTTTTTGTTTTTGGCTAATTCTATCCATTTTTGTTTCGGTTAGGCCTGAGAGTTGTAGCTTTTTTCCAAATGGATAAAGGCATAAGATTGATGCCTAGCACTAAAATCGGCAGAGCTAAGTAACTATCGACTCTGAAAAAATCCAAAGGAATGAGAAATCGACCGGGGTCACCTAGCTTTTCCGGAAGCTTTTTTAGGACAACTGCACTACAATTTTCATTCAAAGGTGTTTGGTTAATTCAATTAACTTGTCTTTGTTATTAAGCATCTTTTTAATACATCGGAGCAATTCTTTGCATATGAATGTGAGCATCCGCGAAAAATTTGCTCAAAGTGATGATTTCGAAAAATTTCCATAACGTTGATGCGAGGATATCATCCTTTTTACGAATCTTTTGTTTATTGAGCCTCGATGGGTAAGGTAAATTAGGTTTGGCTTTGTTAGCAATGAAAGAAGGTTCTTCGATTGGTTCTTTGTCTTTGGGTTGTTCTTGGGCCAATGGAGGAGGTTTGATTGTCATTCACGGTGCTGGTAGCTTCGTAATCCTTTGTATACTCTCACTTTCCTTTTCCACCACCGGCGGTGAAATCGGAGGTCCATCGTATGAGGCACCACTACGAGTGGTAATTGCCTTGGCTTCGTTTCTTGGGTTTGGAATGGTATTGCTAGGTAAAGAACTTGAACTTGAAGGTTGGTTTGTGTGATAGTTTTGCATGAAACCCGGCTCATCTTTTTCTTTTGGGGGGGGAAAAATAATCATCTGTTCTTTTGAGAATCACTGTAAACTCTTTGAAAATCATTTTGGGTTCTTTGAAAATTATCCAACTTCATTTGCAAGTTATTCATGTTTGCATCATTAGCTTTAGAATAACTTTCAAATTCCGTTTTAGACACACTATTTGTTGGAGGTTGGTAAGGTAAGACTTGATTGAGTGGTGGTTGATTGGTTGGTGTTTGGTATGGTGGAGCTTGATAAACTTGATTTTGGTTGTTTTGACGGTTTTGATTAAAGTTTCCTCCACGGTTTTGGTTGAAATTAGAATTGGTTCCTTGGTATCGGTTTTGGTTGGTTTGGACATTCGGTTGATTGAAACCCGGTGGTTTCATTTGACTTGCCAAATTTGAAGGTTGGTTTCTTTGGAGAAAATTACCAACGGCTGCGGTTTGTTGAAATTGTTGGATATTGTCATGAAAAACGGGAAAATCATTTCCACTTCTAGTTAACGGACAAAGGTTAAAATTGTGATTCGATCCACAAGTGACACATACTTCCTCAACTGCTTTGACGGGTGCAGGAGTAGTAACAACTAAAGCTTTCATTTGATTCATCATTTGGTTCATCTTGATAGTCATTTTATCCTCGAGAGAAGCGGCTATTTGTTGCATATCGAAAGAATTATTAGAAGGTGAAGAATTAGAAAGATGAGCTTCCTTACTCTATCTCTTGAATCATTAGCTATGAAACTTTTCTGGAGTAACGAACTTTTAACTTGCTTTCAATAATCGCTAATCCTTCTTGAGGCATCTTGTCTAAGAAATTGCCACCTGCTGCAGAATCTAAGGCATCTTGATCGTTTGAATTCAAAGAATTGTAAAAAGTATCAAGTTGGTGGAGTTCCGAAAAGCCATGGTGAGGACATTGACGAAGGAGTCCTTTAAAACGTTCCCATGATACATTTTTTTTTTAAAGGCTTTTCATTTGGTTTTGTAAAAAGTAATGTCTCATTCCGATAGTAAGTGGTTTTTGATGGTGGGCAGTATTGGTTTATGAATTTTGAAAAACAAAGGTCGTCACATGTGAGAATTGATCTAGGAGGTTCCTTGTTATCCAATCTCGGGGCTTCACGTTAGAAACAAGGGAAAGCAAAAGCTTATACCCGAAGTGTTCGGAAACTTATGGATGTCTAAACGTTGAAGTGACCTTGTTTTAAAAAATCGAAGGGGATTGTGGGATCTTGTCTACCCGTAAACTCTATGCTTTGCACAAGATTGATTAAAGGTTTTTAGCTCGAAATTGTTAGCATTGATCGGTGGGAACAACTCTACATCTTCATAAACCCTCGATGGTGCTTGTAAATTTAGGCCACGTTTCGATTGTAGGCATTGGAAACTACGTTTGTTCAACAATTAGTTCAACCGGAAGAGTTTGTTGTTGACGACGTCTACGAGATTGCGAACGAGTGCGCATAAAAAGAAAAACTAACAATTAAAAAGCAAAACTTTTACACTAATTTTTTTTTTAACAATGAATTTTAACGATTACACGGAAGAGACTTAAACCAAATAATCAACTACTTCACGGTAGCTCTTGAAAATTGCTTTTCAAGGTGAGCCGTACTTGGTAGAGACACAAATGGCAAGTGTTAAATCTTTTGTTCGATTTGGGAACAATTGCAAGTTCACCGGAAATTGAAATGATAATATCTCAATGGAAGATATTATATGTTGGTGTTCGATTACCAACTTTGTTTATTTTATTTTTCTTTTTTAAAGGACAATTTTTTTATATTTTTGATTTTTTTATTTTTTATATCTTTTACTTATACTAAAAAGAAAAGGAAAATATTTTTTACTTTTTATATTTTATATTTTTTAACTTTTGAATTTTAAAACAAGAATGAAACTTTCGAGGACGAAAGGATCTTCAAACCAAATCAACAAACACAAAACGTAAGAATCGTAAACACTAGTCCCCGGCAACGGCGCCAAAAACTTGATGTGAAGTTTTAACACACGTAAAAATATATATATAAAATATAACCTTAAGAGTAATTAAGAAAATTACCAAGTTACCCTTGATAAAATTCACTCTCAAAAATATATATAATATAATATAAAATACGTATATTAAACCGGGTAAGTATGATCACCCGGGTCGTTATCCCCAATGACTAGTGAAATTGAAACCACGTTTAGGTTCGGATCCTGATTTGAATGAAACAAAGATGTTTGATTTGGAAAGGGATGAAAATAAAATTAAAAAGAACAATTAAACAAATACGGTAAATGCAACTATAAAGTAAATTGACTAAAATTTAACCCTAAAAATATAAACTAAAATTTATTAACACAAGAAAAGGTGCGAAAAATTATTAAAAGTAAAAGCCTAATTTTTTTATCTTTTATAAAAGTTTAATTAAACTAATTAAAAATTAACCTAATACATAATTAATTATATTAAACTTAATTAAACAACTTAAACTAAAGGGACTAATGGGCACTACTACTAGGAAACTAACGGGGAACTAACAAACTAACGGTGGGACTAACTGAAAAACAATTAAATTGAAAAGTTATCAACTTTCTACCTGAGAATCTATCCGACAACAAACTTAAGTCCATAAAAGACTTCGAATTTTAAAGAGCTTATAAATTAAAACTCAAAGAAGCAAAGTTGTAAAGGATGCTAGTGGGACTAGATTAATAAGACACTTAGGGCTGAAAAAATCCATAATAAGCTCTTAAGAGCTTATTTCTATCTGGACCTAGAAAGGAAGGCTTAACCTTTGATTTTAGAAACATAAGCTATAAAAACTCAAAACATTGATCAAAATCGAAAAAGGAAAGAAGTCCTTAAGAGCTTTGATGTGTTAATTATAGAATGCAAAGAAATTAAAGCTTAAAACAATACTCTTATGCTACTGAAATTAATCAAGAAATAAGCAAACTCAGATATTAAGAAAGTAACACGAATTCCATGTAAGTAAAAACCTTAATTAAGATTAAACTAGACTTTAAAACTTAAAGAACTTATTAATCTACTTATTATCATTCTAAATGGGCTATAAAATCTAGACTTAAAAGCTAATTTAACAAATTTAGACTATACTTAAGTTCCTACTGTTTTTGGAATTTTCAGGTTTTTATGACTTTTGACAGCTAAATTAAACTAGTTAATATATGCTAGAAATTGAAAATTAGACTTATCCGTAATTAAGCTATATTAAACTTAATATCCTACTGAATTTAATAGTTAATATCTTTTTAAATTACTTATCTAAATTAAGCTAAGAACACAGCAGTACTAACTAAGGTTAGTACTGCTAGTGTAAAAATTCAGCAGTACTTTTAAGTGAAAGTACTGCTGATGCAATTCGACTTCTAAGGACAAAAATAAGCTATGAATTAAGCTAAATAATGAAAACTAAAACTAAATTCTTAATAAGCTGAAACTAAACTTAATCCTACTGAAATTTAAGCTAACAGTACTAACTTATGGTTAGTACTGGTAGTGTAAAGATTCAGCAGTACTAACTGAGGTTAGTACTGCTAGTGCAAATTGAGATTGCACTTAACCAAACACTACTTAATCATTATAACAGATTTAAGAAAAGCTTTTTAAGAGAAATCTAATGAACAAAAACTAAATACCAGATAAAAACTAGCTTAAAACAAACTTAATAATCATGATTAAACAACTGAATAAGCCTTAATCTAAGATCTAAACTATTTAAACTAATATTTTTGGATTTTATGAGTTTTTATGACAGAAATTAGTAACTAATGATCTATAACTATATAAGCAAAAACAGATTAGGACAAACAACTAATAAGCACTAGAAGAGATATTTAAATACTAATAAGCAAAGGGAATAAGCTAATAAGCAATATTAAGCATATAAACTAAAACTAAGCAACTTAAACTGAAATTAGAGAAGAGTAAAAAGAGAAACTTACTTGATCCTTTAGCTAAACAAAAGGAACCAATTAAGGCAGCTACAAGCTCCCTAGCTTACGAATAAGCTAGATTATAAGTCCTTGGGATCTCTTCCAAGTTAAGATCCCCTTCCAAAAAGCTCTAATCCAATTAGTTCATATAGTTTAACTGATTTAAGGTTTAGTAAGTTTAATTTGAATTCAAACTGATCTACTTCAGCTTTTAGACTGAAAGAGCTTAATAGGTGTTATTGAGTACAAATTTGGCTTATTAAAGAGGCTTATATACTTTTAATGAGAGCTTTGGTAAATGGTTTTTAAAACACTAAAAACTGAAATTTCATTATTTAAAAGAAGCTGATTAAATTACTTGGAAAAAGAAATTACTTTTATAAAAAAACACGAATTTAAAGTAGACTAAATTTACTAAAACTAGATAAAAGAAAAAGAGACATTGTGTGTGTGTGAATGAGGCCTTTGTATTTGCTTGAAAGAAGATTTTAGGTTGCTTGCCTTGCTCTCCAAACTTCAACTCTGCCATTCATTTAATCAATCATTTGATGCTCCTTTTGTGGCGTGGATTGATTGAGGGACAACTGAGGGATTGCGGTTGGCATTCTTTGATGTGCTATTTTTGTGTGTGTATTTAGCATAAAAATTCACTTAATTTTGTGCTTCTTTCATTGCGCGTACGCTTCAAAGCTTGAGTAGGACCAATGATTTCTCTTTGTTTGACTGAATAATCCTGCCTATCTTGTTAGAGTGACCTTGAATTGTCTCCGTAAAAACCTTTAAATTTTGTTTGCCTTTGTTTTACCAAGGGGTGATAAACGGGGATGACGATGAATAGTGTTTGGAGTTACCGCATTTTTTTATAACTGAGTTCGGGGTAAAAAATTCAGTTTGGATTTGCCCTTCTTGGCAATTTCAGTCCCTTTCATTTGTGATTCCATTTCTAGTTATAAAAACTGAGGGAATTTTCAAGTTTGGTCCTTGTGGATGATTATAATAGGATTTTAGCTAGGCTTGGGTTGAGGCTTGGAGTCTTTGCTTCTTTTTTGTACTCTTTGAATCTGTTGTCGTGTTTGCGTGGATTTTGATGTATTCTTGGATTTTTGACTTATCCGTACATGCACACACAAAAACATAAATACAGCATTATTTTTGCCATTTTTGGTCTAGTTTTAGGTTTTATTGTGTCTTTTTAGGTACAAAGGTATATGTGTATTTTACACTTATCAACACCAGAGCCATCAGTCTACATTTACACCAGCCAATCAGCTTTCACTTCTTCACCGAGCCCAAACCTCAGTCTACACCAGCCCAACACATTACTTCTCCACAACTTGCGGTTCATAATAATACTTCACCTATTTTTCCAAACTCGGCCCAACAAATTCATACAACGGATCCGAACCCAACAACTAGCCCATACCCAGGTTTAATTCATCGCATGATCACGTGTTTTCGTGTCAAGACTAATTGTCCCACTCAGCGTCTAAATCGTCATGTGTCTCCCGTTTCACCTTTACCTAAGTTGTACACTGATGGGTTTAATGATCCGAATCCGAATTGGCAAAATGTTATGTGTGATGAATATAATGCTCTTATTAAAAATAAAACTTAGACTCTAGTGCCTCGACCCACAGATACCAATATTGTTCGTTATATGTGGTTGTTTCGTCATAGGTATTTGGCAGATGGTACTCTTACTCGCTACAAGGCTCGTCTTGTGGCAAATGGTAGTACATAAGTTGCGGGTATTAATGTTGATGATACATTTAGTCTGGTTGTTAAATCAGATACTATTCGGATTGTTCTTAATTTGGCTACTTCTCGACATTGACCAGGTATATCATCTTGATTCAAGAATGCCTTCTTGCATGGTGTTTTATCTGGAGAGATTTTATATGTCTAGCCTCTAGGGTTTCGGGATCCTATTCATCCTGATTATGTTTGTTTGCTGTAGCGGTCTCTTTATGGGCTCAACCAGGCCCCTCTTGCTTGTTTTCAGCGTTTTGCATCTTATATTACTCGTGTTGGATTTCATCAGTCGCTGTGACTCATCCTTATTTATTTACAGATAGAGGAAAACTACAGCTTATTGTTATTGTATGTTGATGATATTGTACTCGCTACTTCTTCTGAGACTTTGTTGCAGCAGATTATTCGTTCATTACATCAGTAGTTTTCTATGACAGGTCATGGTTCGCTTAATTATTTTATGGGTATTTCTGTCATGTGTGATTCTAGCGGGATGTTCTTATTGTTGGATTTAGTGTTCAAGTTCATAACTAATTGGTAAGACTGTCGTAAAAGTAGAGTCCTTTTTGGGTTACCCTTAGTGAACCGTTAAGAGAAATAAATAAGGAGAGATAATATTAATTAGAATTAATATTATATGTATAATTAATTAGTTTATTAATTTATTATTAATAGTTGGTAAATTAATTAGAAGCTAATTATAAAGAAGCATGGGCTAAATATGAACTAATACAAGGTGTATTAAGTTGAACGGGCCAAGAAGACCCATAAGGGACCCATGGGACGTTTTTTGGGGGAATCCCACATCCCTCCAAAGAGTTATTCCAAGTCTTTCTTTTTTCTTTTTGTTTTTTTCTTTTTTTTTTTTTTTTTTTTTTTTTATTCCTCTCAATATAAATAGAGGGTCATGCCAAGGCTTTATTTGCTCATTCTCTGTTTCTCATTCTTACTCCTTGTAAGAGTCAACTTGTGTAACGAGACCTTAGGAGTTCGAATTCCTTTTCTCTTTGGTTCGTGGGTGTGAGCTATTAGAGGTACTCTTGTTTGAGTACTTGCCTTCAAGTTCGACCAAGGTGGTCCGTGTGTGAGAAATCCGATTTTCTCAAAGGTTAGTATTTTCTTATTTATTTATTTATTTATTTTAAGTTGCTTTTATTTATTAGGTTGGGATCATTTAGAGTTTAGTTTCATTCTTGCCCTAGATTAATTGATGTTTCCACTTTTTGTTAATCTAGTTATGGTATAGAAAACCCATCAGTGGTAATCAGAGCCTTAATTTAATTCTATTAGCACTTAATTATCTATCAGTAGGTTGTTAACATATGATAAGTAAATAATTGAATATTATGTTATTGTCTTGTGATTATTGAATGCTAATATGAATTTACATTTTAGAACCTTATATTTTGAATTGTTTAAAATATTTTCCTAAAATTTTAAAATGTTTAAAATAGAACCCAAAACTTTAAAATGTTTAATAGAAACCTTATACATATTATAATTGCTAATTGTATATGTATCATTAAATCTAAATACATCGTTAGTCAATTGATAAATTGGTCACCCATAGTGAACAAACTATAAGAGAGGTATAAGGCGGGTCTTTTTGCTTCCCTAAAGAAGTCGGGTTTTTAATATGCTTCGCGCTGACCCGCTTCTCTGCTTTTTTGTGCGTTCAATGGAGCTACCGAGAAATTTTGATAGGATGATGTCAAGATTAAAAGTATTAATTTAAAAGTACTAAAACAAAATTTCTGTTTTAGATATAGCAAATGTGAATAGTATGCTAACCTATGAAAACCGCACATCTCTCATACGGGCTGTTAATGGAGCGTGTGTGGTTTACCGGCACATTAATAAGAGAACATAAGTGAGAGGTGATGTGGGACTCGCAATTCTCGAGCAGACTCGAGCCGGGAACTACGCGGGTTTTTTGCATGGTTAAATTTACCATCTTATTCATGATCCTCGGCATCCCAGTCATGAATAGTAGATGAGCATATCCGAGATTAACATGCCATTGATCAAAATCAATGAATCTCAAAAGAACTAGGAATTTCATAGAGAATGAAATTGACAAAGACATTGTCTACCTAAAATAAATTCGGGATGTGATTACGGCAACCCTCTTCATAAACGAATCTAAAATATGGATCCTAGCCTTAATTTAAAATTGGGTAATTAATTAAAGTATATTATAACTAAAACTGTTTTATCTTATAGATGTCTACTGAAAATGGTGACAATCCTCCCGCTCCCAATCCCGCACATAACTCAAACTTCTCATTATTCTCAGTTCTTAGGAGGGAAAGACTCACCGGTCCTAACTATATGGACTGGATGTGAAACCTTAGGTTCACCCTAAGGTACAAGAACAAAGAGTATGTTCTCGATGAGAAAATTCCCACAATCAATGATGATTCAACCCAAGAAGAGATTGAAGCTCACCAAAAGCACTATAATGATGCAAACAAAGTGTCATGCATCATGGCATCTACCATGAGCCCTGAACTGCAAAAGTCTTTTGAGAACACTTGGGCTTATGAAATGAACCAACAGCTCAAAGAAATGTTTCAGGCAAAGGCAAGCAAGGAACGCCTTGATGTTGTTAAATCTCTCATGGCTTGCAAACCGAAACCTAGAGCCTCTATTTGTGCTTTCGTCTTAGAGATGAAAGGGTACTTTGACAGATTGGAATCTCTAAACATGGTGTTTGATGCTGAGCTTTCTATCAACATAATCCTATCCAGTCTTCCAGCTGATTACAATTAGTTTGTGCTCTCGTATCAAATAAACGGGAAAGAGACCTCAATAATGGAACTCCATAGCTTGTTGCAAACCGCTGAGCAATGGATCAAGAAAATTGATGTGCCCTCTACTTTAGCAGCTCATGTGTTGACTGTTGGTCACAATGAAAAGAAAAGAAAGACTTCTCATTCCAACTGGAAAGGAGAGGTCATAAAAGAAAAGTCCGATCGTGGGTCTAAGAGAAAGGCTGAATATGAGATTGCACCTACAAGCGATCCAAAGGAAGCAGTGTGCTTCTATTGCAACACAAAGGGGCATTGGAAGCGTAGTTTCCCAAAATATCTAAAGGACCTCAAGACAGAAAGGTCAAAAAGGATAGTCACTCAAGTATGTTTATGATCAAACTCCACAATACTACAACTTCAGATTCGTGGGTCCTGGATACAGGGTGTGGTACTCACATTTTCACTATTTTGCAGTGGTCTAAAGGAAAGTAGGAGGTTGAAGCATGGAGAGCTCAACTTAGTCATGGGAAACAGGAAAATCACGCCTGTGACAAGGATTGGAAAGTACGAGCTCATGTTGAAGTCTGGAGTTAGGATAAATTTAAATAATTGTTGTTATTCGTCAGAAATGACAAAAAACATTATTTCATTTCATGCTTTGTTTAAGGATGGTTATAAATTTTCATTTGATAATGATAATGGAAATATTTTAGTTTATTCAAATGGTTGTTTTATGTTTAAAGCTTCTCCTTGCATAGGCATACATGAAACTATTAAATGTATTAGTCATAATGACAATGTGATTTTACATGTTGGTTCATCTAATGAGCTTGATAAATCAAAATTGTGGCATTCCCGTCTTGAGCACGTAAACAAGAAACACATCGCCCAACTCCAAAAAGATAGAGTGTTGGAATCATTCAACTTCAAATCAGATGATGTATGCGATTCTTGCTTATTGGGAAAAATGACTAAATCACCATTCACAGGATCGTGTGAAAGAGGTGAAGGATTATTGGACTTAGTACACACAGATGTGTGTGGACCATTCCGATCTGCCACAAAAGATGGAAAACGCTACTACGTTACGTTTACTGATGACTTCTGTAGATATGGATATGTTTATCTGATTAAACATAAGTCGAATACCTTTGAAGTATTCAAAAGGTATCAAAACAAGGTAGGGAACCAACTGGGCAGAAAGATAAAGGTACTCCGATCCGATAGGGGAGGAGAATAACTTAGTATCGAATTTTTCGATCATCTTAAAAATTATGGTTTAGTTTTACAGTTAACTCCTCCTTGAATACCATAACTAAATGGAGTTACTGAGAGGATAAATAAAACCCTGTTAGACATGGTTCGATCTATGATGAGTCGAGCAACACTTCCGATAAGCTTCTGGGGTTGCGCATTAGAGACGGCCGCCCATATCTTAAATCTTGCACCTACTAAGAAGGTTTCGAAGACACCTTTTGAGATGTGGAAGGGAAAACTTCCTTCTTTTGGGCACATCAAAATATGAGGTTGTGAGGTTTTCATTAGACGAGAAGCTCAGGACAAACTAGAATCCAGATCTGAAAAGTGTCTTTTTGTCGATTATCCAAAAGAGTCATTTGGATATTTGTTTTACAAACCTAAGGATAATGTGGTATTTGTAGCTCGAAGAGGAGTGTTCCTTGAGAGAGAAATGATATCTAAAGAGGACAGTGAGAGTAAGATATACCTTGAAGAAATTCAAGAGTCTGCTAATGAAGAACCTATAGTGAACACTAATACTCAACCAGAGGTGGTGACACCTATTAAGCCAGATGATATATCCTTACCCATTCGTAAAACAAGTGGTAGAGTCAGCAAGCCTACTCAGTTCTACTATGGTTTCCATATTGAAGAGGACAAGATTAGTGATAGTACACTAAGTGAATTGGATGAGCCTGCTAACTACAAGGAAGTGATGGAAAGCCCTGAGGCTGCTAAGTGGAAGGAAGATATGAAAAGCGAGATTTAGTCTATATATGACAACCAAGTTTGGAATTTGGTTGACACTACACACGGTCGTAAGACGGTGGGATGTAAGTAGATCTTTAAGAAGAAGACATACATGGATGGGAAAGTACACACGTATAAAGCTAGGTTGGTAGCGAAGGGTTATACTTAAACCCACAGGATTGATTATGAGGAAACCTTCTCACCAATAGCTAAAATAAAGTCAATTAGGATAATGCTTGCCATAGTTGCGTTTCATGATTATGAAATATGGCAGATGGATGTCAAGACCGCTTTCCTTAACAGAAAACTAACAGAGGATGTGTTTATGGCATAACCAGAAGGTTTTGAAATTGCAAAGTATCCTAAAAGAGTGTGCAAGCTTTAAAAGGCCATTTATGGACTTAAACATGCTTCTCGTAGCTAGAATCTCTGCTTCTATGAGAAAGTCACACAGTCTGGATTTTTTAGAAGCGAAGATGAGTCCTGTATATATGTCAAAGTCAATAGGAGTGTTGTAGTTATCTTGGTATTATATGTTGATGATATACTACTCATAGGAAACGATATCCTAATGTTACAAAGTGTAAAAGACCGGTTGGGGAAATGTTTCGCTATGAAAGATTTAGGAGATGCAACATATATTCTTGGTGTAAAGATTTACAAAGATAGGTCAAAACATCTTATAGGACTTAGTTAAGACACGTACTTAGATAACATTTTGAAAAGATTAAAAATGGAGAATTCTAAGAAAGGAAATCTACCTTTACATCATGACATAAAGATTAGTAAGGATCTATGTCTGAAAACTAATGAAGAACTAGACAGAATGAGTCGAGTCCCATATGCTTTGGCTGTAGGATCAATCATGTATGACGTGTACAAGGCCTGATGTCTCCTTTGATTTAAGCATGGTGAGTCGACATCAGCAGAATCCTGATAAAGGTCATTGGACAGTCGTAAAGAATATTCTTAAGTATTTAAGAAATACTAAAGACGTGTTCTTAGTTTATGGTAGAGAAGAAAAACTCAAAGTGACTCATTATTGTGATGCAAGTTGGCAAATAGATAAAGATGATTGTCGTTCATAGTCTGGTTGGGTATTCTAGCTGAATGGGGGAGCGGAGATACGGAAATGTTCAAAGCAAGATATAGTGGCAGACTCCACATGCGAGTCCGAGTATATTGCAGCTTGTGAGGCTTCAAAGGAAGCTATCTGGATGATGAATTTCATTAGAGATCTAGAAGTTGTTCCAACAGTACAATACCCCATTGAAATATTTTGTGATAATGAGAGTGCAGTCGCATTGACTAAATAACCTAAGGATCACGGAAAGTCAAAGAATATTGAAAGAAAATACCATTTTGTTCGAAGCAAAGTAGAAGAAGGACATGTGATTGTGAAGCACATACGATCAGAGGATAATCCAGCTGATCCATTCACAAAGGCATTGGCTAAGTCCAGACATGATGAACATGCTTGAAGCATAGGATTGAAAGATAATATAAAGTTTTAGTTGTTAGTTTGAATTTGAAACATTATAAATAATGATTGATATTGTAATGGATTTGGTGATTAAATAATGGAGATTTGTTTATTTGCATGTGTGCTACCATTTACTATTGTTTATCATTGTGTTTCATTTTTGCATGTTTAGAATCTTTTCCTGAGTACTTAGTTTACTCAAACCTTCTCAATCGTTTATACTACAGGAAGTAAGTATTGATGTAAGACTGTCATGGAGTGTTAGTAGATTGTCTATAAAGATTAGACATAGCATAGAGAATGCTACAACACTCATGAGTACTTAATGGGAATTAAGTATATGAGAAACCCGTACTTAGAGAGATTACTTCATGGATTAATATCACGAGTAATTATAAGATGATAATATATTCTATTCTTAAAATAGAGATACATCAAGTTTATAGTTTTTCAAGTCTGTTATACTTTAGTTTATTCAAACGCTGCGCGTAAATGCGAGTTTTAAAGGATATGCTAGGTATGACATGATGAGTTGATTAGTTATATGTATTCAAAGTTTATTTGTTCCTTTTGCCTAAATGGGAAAGCGATATCCATGGGCCCCTCGATGATTAGATGTTGACTTAAATGTGCTAGGCTTGGTCGTGACTAAATTGATGTGTTCAATTCAGTAGTCTCATATAGTCAAATAATTAGAATCGGGAAACAAAATGTTGAACTTAGAGATTGATTAAAATCCATGTCTCAAATTCATACGATATCAGTAGAACAAAGGAATAGTTGATCACTTATCTAAGGGCTGTCTCTAAGATATGATTCAAAGTTCGACAGTTGCATTGGATGGCACTATCTGCTTAGTTAATCAGGATAGACTTAGACCAATTATAGTTGATGACTTGTCCAAGTGGGAGACTGTTAGATTTAGTGTCCAAGTTCATAACTAATTGGAAAGACTGTCGTCAAAAGTAGAGTCCTTTTTAGGTTGCCCTTAGTGAACCGTTAAGAGAAATAATAAAGGAGATATAATATTAATTAAAATTAATATTATATGTATAATTAATTGGTTTACTAATTTATTATTAATAGTTGGTAAATTAATTAGAAGTTAATTATAAAGAAGCATGGGCTGAATATGAACTAATACAAGATGTATTAAGTTGAACGGGCCGGGAAGACCCATAAGGGACCCATGGGACATTTTTTGGGGGAATCCCACATCCCTCCAAAGAGCTATTCCAAGTCTCTTCCTCTCAATATAAATAGAGGGGCATGCCAAGGCTTTATTTGCTCATTCTATGTTTCTCATTCCTACTCCTTGTAAGAGTCAACTCGTGTAACGATACCTTAGGAGTTCGAATTCCTTTTCTTTTTGGTTCGTGGGTGTAAGCTATTAGAGGTACTCTCATTTGAGTACTTGCCTCCAAGTTCGACCAAGGTGGTCTGTGTGTGAGAAATTTGATTTTCTCAAAGGTTAGTATTTTCTTATTTATTTGTTTATTTCTTATAAGTTGCTTTTATTTATTAGGTTGAGATCCTTTAGGGTTTAGTTTCCTTCTTGCCCTAGATTAATTGATGTTTCTGCTTTATGTTAATCTAGTTAGGGTATAAAAAACCCATCACTTATCTCAGCCCAAGTATGATGTTGAGATTCTTGAGAGAGCTCGTATGGTTAATTGTTGTTAGGTTTATGAAAAGTGTCGATTACGTGGTTTTATTATATTTTGTTATTAGACTTTATTTTGTTTAGTTTAATATAGCTTGTAATAAGGTTTATTATGCTTTAAGTAAGAAATAGCATAATATCCAAAGTCTAGGGACTAGTATTGTCAAGTTAGGAAAATAAGAAAGGGAAGCCTCCCTCCCATTGCCTATAAATAGCCCTCTAATCTTCATTAGAGGGTGATGCTCTTGTAACCAACTCACATTTTCCCTCCATAATAAGATTTGAATTTTTCCTTTACTTGCTCTCATTCTTACATGTTGATATGATTGATTCAAGATTCATGTGACCTATCAATTGTAATCCTATTCGGACTCCTGTTGATAATGAGTCTAAACTGGAAGATGATGGTGATCATGTATCTGATCCAATCTTATATCGGAGTCTTGCGGGTTCTTTTCAGTACCTTACCTTTACTCGCCCGAATATTTCTTATGCGGTGCAACAGGTGTGTCTCTATATGCATAATCCCTGGGAGCCTCATTTCTCAGCTCTTAAAAGGATCTTGAGGTATCTTCAGGGTACGTTAGATCATGGGTTACAGTTATTTTCGGTTTCTACTACCTCCTTGGTTGCTTCTTCAGATCCGGATTGGGCTAGTTGTCCTACTACTCGAAGGTCAACTTCAGGTTACTGTGTATTTCTTGGCAACAACTTACTCTCTTGGTCCACTAAGCGTCAACCGACGCTTTCTCGTTCTAGTGTAGAGGCTGAGTATCGTGGTGTTGCCAATGTTGTTGCTGAAACTTGTTGGTTGCGGAATCTTTTACGTGAGTTGCATACACCATTGTCTTCCGCTACGCTTGTTTACTGTGATAATGTGAGTGTTGTCTATTTGTCTTTTAATCCGGTTCAACATCAACGTACGAAGCATATTGAGATAAATATACATTTTGTTCGAGATTTAGTTGTTGTTGGTCAGGTTCGAGTTCTTCATGTTCCATCACGTAATCAATTTCACTAAAGGTTTGCCTTCTGCTTTATTTAAAGAGTTTCGTACCAGTTTGAGTGTTCGGTGTCCTCCCGCTCAAACTGCGAGGGAGTGTTAGTTGACATTAGTTGGTGTTTGGGCTCAAGCCCGTATCTAAAATATTCAGTTGTATGCTATATATTGTATCAAGATTATCATATGTAATCATTCGCTCATTCAATAATATACTGACTTTCACTATCCAATTAAGTCATTGTATAACTATTTCGTTTATTAAGATCATTATATTCTAAGTTTTTATTCTTTTGAGTCACAATACTATTATAAAATATTTATTTAAATAATTGTAATATATATATATATATATGATTATTTAAATCAATAAACATTATTAAAATTGTTAAATTGTAATATTCAAAAGTATCTTACATACTTTTTGCATATACGTGTTCATTGTTATGTTTGTTTTTAGATTTTTAATGTATATTAATTTTAAATTATGTAGTTTTTGTTAATTACAATGGACACGTATCTCAATATAATGTGCGCGCATATCAAATCGATCGAAATAGTTTCTAAGCTAAATATGTAATTGAACTTGGATATTTATAAATGTACACTTATGATGTCGTTTAGATGTGATTACTCGCTTTTTACGCCCTTTGATATTAAATTTAATTTAGCAAAGTAAATCATGTCACTCATCATTCAAACAACAACACACATTATGTTCAAACTAGTTGGTTACCCGCGCATAGCGGCGACAATAAAAATTTTACTAACTCAACTATTTACGCAATTTCCTACCCGCTTAGTAATTTCATTTCACAACACTTTGAATGTATGTGTTCGTTGTATGTGTTCGTTTGAGTTTCCCGTAGCTTTCCCGCAATACCATATTAACATCATCATTCTCGCATGTAAAAAGACAACATTCTCTCCGAAAATATATAGTTTTAACGTATCAAGTTCATATTTAATTAAGGTTAAAGTTGTAAAAAATACAAATCAACATAAAATAAACCCGCTAAAAATGTAAAAAACAAAAAATTATAAAAATATATCAAAATGGATGTTGAATGAAAGGGCATACAATTTTAAAAAATATGATGAAATTAGATCATAATAAAATTAAATTGATAAAAAGATATTTCAATTTGAAAATAGAGGTGAATTTTTAATCAAAATGTGACACTTGTCACTTTATGATGTGGTTTCTTAAAATGAGATGGATGGTCAAAATTGCACCTCCTTATCTTAATTTTTAATGGGTCTCACATTATAAATGCTTTATATAGTAGTACTAGTTGGTTACCCGCGCATAGCGGCGACAATAAAATTTTTACTAACTCAACTCTTTACGCAATTTCTTACCCACTTAATAAATTCGTTTCACAACACTTTGAATGTATGTGTTCGTTGTATGTGTTCGTTTGGGTTTCCCGTAGCTTTCCCGCAACACCATATTAACATAATCATTCTCGCATGTAAAAAGACAACACTCTCTCCGAAAGCATATAGTTTTAACGTATCAAGTTTATATTTAATTTAGGTTAAAGTTGTAAAAAATATAAATCAACATAAAATAAACTCACTAAAAATGTAAAAAACAAAACAAATATAAAAATATATCAAAATGGATGTTGAATTAAAGAGCACAAAATTTTAAAAAATATGGTTAAATTAGATCATAATAAAATTAAATTGATAAAAAGATATTTCAATTTAAAAATAGAGGTGATTTTTTAATCAAAATGTGACACATGTCACTTTATGATGTGGTTTCTTAAAATGAGATGGATGGTCAAGATTGCACATCTTTATCTTAATTTTTAAAGGGTCCCACATTATAAATGTTTTATATAGTAGTATAGATAAAAGATTATGTAACCCTAATCGTCTGCTTCTCCTGATCTGATCTCGCTTCTTCCTCCATTCATTGAATAACGAACGATTATTGATGATGATATTCCTGGTTTTCTTCCACGCTTCTAGGCTGTGATTGGGTTAGGCTTATGATCTGTTGATTATTCCCTAATTCGGAGTGATCGCCTATTTCCGTGGGGGTTATATTAACGCTGCGTCATTCTTAATTGTTTTTTATTTGATTCGACGAGATAAGGAGATCCAGATCTTGTTGAATCTTTTTAGGGTTTGTTTTTTCTCTTCCTGATTATTTTTCTTATGTTTTTTCTTTCCAATGGCTGCGAGGTATCGTAGTAATGAGGATGATACTAGGTCGATTTCCAAATCAATTTTCGTGACGAATTTTCCGGATAGCACTACGTCTAACGATTTGTGGAAGCTGTGTCAAGGTTATGGGTCCGTGGTGGATGTTTATATCCCTAATCGCAAATCGAAAGCGGGGAAGCGTTTTGCTTTTGTTCGCTTTATTAGGGTTGATAATATTGATAGACTTGTTGGCAACCTTTGCACTCTTTGGATTGGGCGGATGCATTTGCATGCTAATGTTGTCCGGTTTGAACGCACGACGACTAAACCTTCACGGTCTACATTCCCTGCCAAACCTAATAATTTTGGTACTTCTTCGTTTGCTACGGTTTTGAAAGGTAATAATGCTCCTCCTTTTATCAACACATCGCCTGCTATGGTGATGGATGACTCATGTGTTGTGTCTCGTAACCTTGAGCTCTATGTTATGGGAGAAGTTAAAAATCTCTCGTCTATTCCTAACTTATATGTCTTATTGTCGAAAGAGGGGTTCCAAAATGTGAAACTGGCATATCTAGGAGGTCTGTGGGTGATGATCGAGTTGGAATCACTCAATACTAAAGTGAAATTCATGCAACATGTTGGAGTCGCATCGTGGTTCACTCGTTTATGTAATGCACAATCGGATTTTGTCTCTAGGGAGCGTATTGTCTGGGTTGATATTGAGGGTGTGCCTCTACATGCTTGGTCGCGTGCCACTTTCAATAAAATCGGTTCTAAATGGGGAGAGGTAATGGAACTCGAAGAAAGTAAAGATGACCTGTTTGCACGTAAACGTATATGTATCATGACAAAACAGGAAGATAATATTCTTGAGAAATTTAAGATTATTATCAAAGGAAAAAATTTTGTGATTAGGGCTAAGGAGCTGTTTGTATGGTCTCCGGTGTTCAAAGTTGATAATGAGGTTGTGTATTGTACGGATGATGAATCCGTTAAGGGCACTGGCGAGGACAAAGGCGAAGCTAGCAACAAATTGAATTCGGATGCTGAGAGCGATGGTGAAGGGGTTTCTGATACATACTTTGGTGATAACGATGATAATCTGGGTAAGGACCATACTTCGGATCAATCATTGAACGGTGAGGAGACATCTCATGATCCGTTTAATATCTATGATTTACTCCGGAAACAAGGTGATGGTGTGATTAATTCTGGTTCGGATAAAAGCATTCCTTTTCCCCCAGGTTTTACTCCTGAGAAAGTAAATCACCAAGCAGACGTTCAGGAGGTGAAGGATACGACTCCTGAGCTATCTCACAGTCGGTTTGAGGGCTTATGCTCTCGTGTTTTGGAGGGGGTGCAACATGCTGACGATCAGCTTTCTTCTGGTGATCGTAGTAACGGACATAACTTGAAGAAAGGAGGTTCTATTCTGGAGGTCCTAGACGACATGATCAAAGTGGGACAAACTATGGGATACACTATGGACGGTTGCATGAAAGATATGGAGAGGATCATTGGATCACAAGGAGTTCATGACGTAATACAATGAATTGCTTGTCTCTCAATGTTCAAGGTCTCAGGTCCAAGGCCAAAAAAGAATGGACTAGGGAGTTACTCGGTAAACACAGGGTGAATTTTTTATCTCTTCAAGAAACTAAGATGGAGAGTATTTCTACAATGGATGCTAAATTCCTTTGGGGCAATTCCATTTTCGATCATCTTTCTAACGAAGCTATTGGTAATTCTGGTGGTATTCTTTGTATGTGGGATCCAAACGTCTTCCTTAAAGAGCAACATATTCTTTCAGATAACTTTGTTGCTTTATTCGGTACTTGGATTCCTACTAACACCAAGTTGCTTATGATCTCCGTTTATGCTCCTCAACCCCGGTTGGAGAAGCGTTTGCTATGGAATTATATTACGTCTTTAGTTACTCATTGGCAAGGCGATAGCCTCGTAATGGGGGACTTTAATGAAGTTAGAAAGTGTGCGCCGGATGAGCCGTTTGGGTTCGTTTTCACTATGCAAAGGGCTGCTGACTTTAATGACTATTTATTCCAACTCGGAGTTTAAATAGACATTCAATAGAAGATACTCGTTACTTGTCCTCATCCTTCGGCTAGTAAAATGAGTAAGTTAGACCGGTTCCTCTTGACTGAAGGTTTTATTTCGGTGTTTCCTCATATTTCGGCTATTTGTTTAGACAGACACTTGTCAGATCATCGTCCTATTCTTCTATGTGACGTGATTGCTGATTATGGAGCTACTCCCTTCCGTTTATATCACTCTTGGCTTAGTCTCAACGGGTTTGATCTTATGGTGTCTCATGCATGGAACTCTTTTGCCTTTGATGATAGGAATGAGATGATTCGATTTAAAAAGAAGTTGCAAGCCTTGAAAAAGGTTATTCGGGAGTAGGTTGCAGTTCATAAAAAGGAACAAATGGGGCGGCGCAATGATATTAAACTCAAACTGTGTGACATCGATAAACAGTTGGATCAAGGAGGTGTAAATGACGACATTCTTCTTACTCGTATGAATCTGATGAAACAGCTGCACGACATTAAGTCTTCGGATTCTTGTGATTTTTTGCAGAAGGCCAAGATTCAGTGGGCTATTGAGGGAGACGAAAATTCCAAGTTCTTTCATGGTATTATTAATCGGAAACGTGCTAACTTGGCTATTAAAGGAGTTATGGTAGATGGTGAATGGGTGGACGAACCAAGTCGTGTTAAGGATGAGTTCAGTTCTCACTTTGCCACCAGATTTCAATTGCCAAGAGGTAATCGGAGTAGGATTAACTTCCTATTTCCTAATCGCTTAAGTTCTGATCAAGCTGCTAATTTGGAGATGTCAATATCCACTGAAGAGATTCGTAATGCGGTTTGGGCTTGTGGTGAGAACAAATCGCCTGGCCCTGATGGTTTTACGTTCGAATTCTTTCGTAAGTTTTGGGGTATTATTGGACCAGATTTTTGTCTAGCGGTCAAGTGGTTTTTTGATCACAACTCGTTCTCAAAGGGGTGTAATTCTGCTTTTATAGCTCTTATTCCGAAAGTCCTTGACCCGAAGTTTGTAAGTGATTACCGTCCTATCAGTTTGATCGGTTGTCTCTATAAGGTTGTTACCAAAATTCTTGCTATCAGACTATCCTCGGTTTTAGATAATCTTATTTCGGAAGTCCAAACTGCCTTTCTTTCGAATAGGCAAATTCTTGATGGGCCGTTTATCATCAATGAATTATTATCATGGTGTAAACACAAGAAGCAACAAGCCATGATTTTCAAAGTGGATTTTGCTAAAGCTTACGATTCTATTAGATGGGATTTCCTAGACGATGTTCTCCATTCGTTCGGGTTTGGTTTAAAATGGCGTTCTTGGATTCTAGGCAGCTTATCATCGGGTAGGGCTTCTATTTTAGTCAACGGAAGTCCGACTTCCGAATTCCAGTTTCACTGTGGGTTAAAGCAAGGCGATCCTTTGGCCCCGTATTTGTTTATTCTCGTTATGGAATCCCTTCATTTATCTTTCTCTAGAGTCGTTGATGCGGGTATTTTTAAAGGTCTCAAGATTAATAATTCTACTACGGTTTCTCACCTCTTTTATGCGGACGATGCGGTGTTTGTTGGTGAGTGGTCGGATGACAACTTATCTCGTATTATGCATGTTCTTCATTGCTTCTCGTTGTCGTCAGGGTTGAAGATAAACGTAAAAAAAGTCATCTTTTAGGGGTGGGCATCCCTAACGACTCTATCGCTATTGCTGCCTCTACTCTTGGTTGTTCGGTTATGAAAACCCCCTTCAAGTATCTTGGGGTTATGGTTGGTGGTAACATGTCTAATATCAAAGTTTGGGATGGCATTATTCGTAAGCTTAACTCTCGCCTATCAAAATGGAAGGTTAAATCTCTCTCTATTGGGGGCCGTCTCACGCTCCTTAAATCGGTCTTAGGTTCTACTCCTATTTATTGGATGTCGTTATACAAGGTGCCTAAATCCGTTTTAGCTTCGATGGAAGCAATTCGTAGGAAGTTTTTTAATGGGGCTCAAGATAATGAGAAGAAAATCACTTGGGTTAAATGGTCCAAGGTGCTCTCGGCCAAGAAGCAAGGTGGTCTAGGTGTCTCTAGTTTTTATGCCTTAAATCGCGCGTTGCTTTTCAAGTGGGTATGGAGATGTATTTCTCAAGATAACTCTCTTTGGTTTCGCGTTATTTCTGCCATACATGGTTCTAAGTTTCAGGATCTTTCTTCCGTTTCTTCATCGTCTTGGAATGCCATTGTTCGGGAAGTTCATGTTCTAAAGAGCCGTGGAGTCGACTTGTTGTCTTATTGTAAAAAACGTGTAGGTAACGGAATGCGTAATAGTTTTTGGTGTGATGAAAGATTGGAGATCAACAACTCAGTTGCTTGTTTCCTCGTATTTTTGCTTTGGAAAAGGACAAAGATTGTTCTGTAGCTGCTAAACTTCAAGGTGCGTTTGATCTTTCTCTTCGTCGTCAAGTTAGAGGGGGTGTTGAATCCCAGCAACTTATTCAACTCCAGGAGCTTATTAGTACTTCGATTTTGGCTAATGCTGAGGATCGGTGGGTGTGGGATTTAAACGGGAGTGGTTCTTTTCGCGTTAGCGACGTTCGTAATCTGTTGGATGAGTTCTTTCTTCCAAAGGATGAGATTGCTACGAGATGGATCAAGTTTATTCCGATCAAAGTTAATGTTTTCGCGTGGAAGGTTTCTCTAGATCGGTTGCCTACAAGATTGAATTTGATTCATCGAGGTGTTCATGTTCCTTCTCTGTTATGTCCGATATGTTCTGTGTCTTCCGAAGACACATCGCATCTCCTGTTTAGCTGCCCCATGGCTTCGGATGTTGCCCGTCTTGTTTGTCGATGGTGGGATTTGGTTTGGACCCCTCTTGGTTCCTATTCTGATTGGCTCTCATGGTTCAAATCTATCAGGTTGGGATCTAACCTTAAAGCTATGTTAGAAGGAGTTTTTTACGTCTCTTGGTGGTGCATATGGAACTACATGAACCAATTGCTTTTTGCAACTCATAAGCCTAGGAAGGATGTGATTTTTGATGATATTGTTGCTCGTTCTTTTACTTGGTGTAATGCTAGATGTAAATTTTCTTTTTCTTGTGATAGTTGGTTTCAACACCCGAATTTGATTTCTTTGTAATTGTCTAGCTCCTTGCTAGTTTTCTAATAAAGTTGTCGTTCAAAAAAAAATATAGTAGTATAGATAGATATAGATATAAATCCTCCATCAATAATCTTAATACATATTTTGTAACTTAAAATATTACACTTTTAAATACAAGTAGAAATAATGAACACGTAAATACAATATATATCTATAGAAAAAAATGATTCTGATTAACAACTTTAATGATCTAAATAACATGTCTTGGTAAGCCTAAAGAAACTTGTATGAACATAAAGTAGTAAGTGACCTAAATATATATTTTTGAGTAATATAGTAGTCTTTTTGAATAAAAATAATAGTACAACGATTTTAATAAACAAAAATGTTGTAGGATGACAAATACACAATTTCTAAAAACACAGTGACCCTTGCTTAATCTGGTCCTAAAAATGCTTGATATTGATTGTTAAGTTCAACTGTTAATAATTTGAAACCATGATGTTTACAAAAAAAAAAAAAAAAAAAAAAAAAAAAAAAAAACCAACAAATTTAACTGAATCACAACAACCAAACAAAGAAGTCAGAAATAGTAACGATTATCTTTTTTTTTCTTTCTTTCTCTTTTTTTTATCTTTCTAATCTGACGATATGCATATAGTAATTAGTAATTCTCCTTTCATGAAAAAAACAAAACATTTTAATATGAGCTTTATTTGACAACAAATTTTTTTCTAAATCTTTAAAATTCATGTAAAAGCTTTTTGCAGTAGTTTTTGAAAATGGACCGAAGCTTGTAAAATGACTAAATACAATCGTAGTCAATCAATGTTGTCTAAAAATTATAAGATTCGGAATCCCAATTTTGCCAAACACTTTTTAAATTTCATTTAAAAAATATATAGAGAGATGTTGTCTGAAAATCACAGTTAGAGTGTTGGGAGCAGTGGTGTCGTTGGCCTCGTGCCGTCGGCAAAAATTACAAAAAAGTGGTGTCACGTCAGAAAAACCCCAACGGCACCACAAATCCTTTGGCATCACATTTTGGCAGGTATGAGTTGGCACCAGAAATATGGTGCCGTTGGACAAATTTTATTTTCTTTTTTCATTTACATAAAAATAAAAATACATAATATAATTAATTAAATTCATTAAAATAAAAAACATTACATTAAATAAATAAAAACCATTACACATAAATTAAAAAAAAGCAAAGCGCTCTTTTTGCCAATGTCGATTCGGGGTTTTTCACTTGTGCTTGTCTTTCAAAAAAAGCAAAGCGCTCTTGTGCATAAAATCCACACCCGTGTTTGGTTTAAACAAAATTTTCACCCTCGTCATCCAATCGTCATCGTTCTCCCCACTATGAACAAGCGTTTTTCAACATGTTTTTGCTACGCTCCATGTAGTTGCGTCTCGTGGCTTCGGCATTGTACATATCGAGAATTTTATACCAAAAAGTTTCATTTTTTTTATCACAACCGGTTTTTGGATCATCGGAAATTTGAATAAAACTTTCCGCCAAAATCAACTCCTCGTCTTGGCTCCACAAATTTCGGGCTCGTTTCGTTTCGATTTGTGTTTCCTTTTCTTTGTTTTTCTTCAACTTCGACTTCACACGTGGGCTACGTGTTTTTTTCGACGTCGGAGTTGGGACCGACTCGTCTTCGTTTTCATCTTTGGTTTCGTCAACTAGGTAGTAGGATTGTTGGTCGGATTGTGGTTGGGAAGCGGTGGCTTGGTTTGGTTGTTGTTGTTGTTGAGAAAATTGGTTAAATTGCATTTGTTGTTGCGTTTTCCATTGGTTAAATAGCATTTGTTTTTCGGAATTAGCAAATGAGGTTTGAAAATTGGGATAGTAAGGCATTTGGTTGTATGTAGGTTGCGTGGAGGAGCCCGGATTGTTGGATGGATTCGAAGACGAGCCCGAAATTTGGTTTTGTAGGTCGTTTAGCATACCGGTAATCCATGGTGAGTTGTGATTCAAAAAAACCAAGAAACCGACA
Organism: Tanacetum coccineum; assembly: GCA_026074375.1. NCBI lineage: Eukaryota > Viridiplantae > Streptophyta > Magnoliopsida > Asterales > Asteraceae > Tanacetum > Tanacetum coccineum. The sequence goes on from BQNB010004864.1 coordinate 82,429, forward strand.
AACCAAGCCGAACCGCTCAATCCGAAACCAAAGAAACCGAAACCGGAAAAAAAAAGGAAACCGAAAAAACCCGCTTATCACGGTTCGGTTTCGATTTTTATTTTTAGATATCCGCGGTTAACCGAACCGAACCGTTTATAATATACAATAAGTTTTTTAACTAAATATTCAAATAATTATATAATATTCGATTATATTATTGCACTATTTTTATTATATAACACAGTTTTTTGTTCCCAATGCAAACATTCGCAAAACATCTATGTGTGAAAATTGTTTAATGTGGTTGTAACTTATAATTGTCGAACAAATATTTTTTGTTAATATGTTATGTGTGCTTATATGAATGCAATTATCGAGATCGAATAACTTTAATCTATTACATGTTATTTAAATTTTACTAAAATGACAATTTAGGTTCTAAAACATGCTATCGTTCATACGCTAAACTCGATAAAACGTCTATAATGGTTAACCGTGACTTGAACCGCGGGTAACCGCTCATTTCGGGTACCCGCAAGTCCTGTTACCCGCCTAGTACGGTTCGGTTACGGGTAGTAAAATTAATTATCCGCCCCACGATGGATATTATAAATCTTCCAACTAACCGAACCGAACCGCCCCGTGAACACCCCTACCTACAACACATGCCTAAATACATGTCTAATGCATAAATCACATTTACACTTCTATTATGCATTTTCTCTCTCCTAATTCTCTTAAATCATTTTTTTTAAATCAATCAATCAAATCATTAAGTATATTTGTAGGCATGATTAGTAAGCACAACAATTATTTCGCTATAAAAAAACATTATCCTCACTTTATTTATGAATATCTATATCTATTCACATAATCACTTTCTATATAATTAATATATATTTCCCAATATGTTTCTACACCCATATTAACGAATTTATAAATTAATTCATAGTTGTAAGTTTCAGATTCTTAAAACCTCAAATTCACGTGGTTAATTTTTTTAGAAAGGCAAAATTCACGTGATTGATGAATCTCGTTGTCATACAATCGCGTGCATCATGGCAAGTTGGTATTTTGCCATTTTTGTCACATTTTCTTTAGCTTTTTAATTATTTTCGTGATGTTCAACCTCTACATCTTTGTCGTTATTACTAGTTATTACTCACTATTATTAATGGTTTTAAACTATATATAACAGGCCTGTATTTGATCCAATAGCAATATAGAATAAAAATAAAGTACTGTAATACTTTTTTAAGAAGACAAGATTGAACAGTTATTCGAAACATTTATGGAGCAAATAAAAATAAAGTATGATGTTATTAATCCTAAAAGAGAAATCTATACACCCCCTAGTAAACCTCAGGCCTTAGCTAGGAAAGCATATAGAATGAGTTTTGAAAAAGGAGAGCATGGTAATATCATTTGAGCCTGTTGTAGGAACAATGTGTGTCCATCATGGGTCTAGAAACAACGGTTATGCTGTTGTCTTCAGAAGATCATCATATTCCTCTTAGCTCGTGTTTAGTAATGTTGAGTTAGGGTTCCTAATGTGTTAAGCCCCGAGGGCTATCTCGCAACGTTAGTTTGGATCTAATGCTAGAATCCCCGTATCATCCTAAACTTTGGGGATGCGTTTTTTTTAATACTCAAACTCATGGTCTTCCACGATTTCAAACATATACGTGCCAGAAATCCATTTATAGTAAGCTATGTGTGGCAAAAGAATAGGTCCTGCTAAGAGTATCCTCATTTCCCTACTAGGATACTGATGGTCATAATCTTTTGAAAAATGAATGATCCATCTTTGGGGCATCAAAAGGATGCAATATAGCTAATTCCTTCTTGTAATAATCGTTGTTTTAAATACAGCAATGCGAAGATGCATAGTTCTAATACATTGTCGTAAAGGCCTATGTTATACTTATTTAAGCAAGGTATTAAAACTTTATAACTTGCTTAGGTTGGCTTCCAAGCTTTCCAAATGATTTGTCTAATGCCATGTAGACTTCGTCGAAAGGAGCAAGCTCAATGCTGCAAAACCAACATTTTTGTATGTCAACATCTAGTGAAAGATAAATGATGTATTTTACAATATTAAGTGAAAGGTTGGATTTCAGGAGGCTGTAGATGCTTTTTTTCAAGAAACAAAAACTAGTAAAAATGCTCGAAACGTTGTAGAGTGTGTGATATATATGTGTTTTTGTTCTGGTATGCCAAATAGATGAAAGTCTTTTACATAGACGAAAAAGTTGACTTACTCGTATTTCAATTTTCCTTCACGGATCAAGCCCAAAAGGTAATCTAACATTTCTCTGCACTCACGTGTTTTATCTGAACTAATCCATTTTTGCAGGTAGAATCCTCTCAAAGAAAGATCCAACAAAAGAAGGAAGTATGAGAATACACCACCACAAACAAAATTATTAAATCTTGTTTAATGGGCTGGTCTTCAAGTAACGTACAGCATAATATGAGTTTTAAGTGTCGTTCCCTCGATACAGAAAAATGCATCTTGCTAAATGTATGAGCTTAGAAATCACTCACTGTGTCACTCTTAAGGAACTCAATATACAACTAACTACCTTAATATTAGAATGCTGAATACATCACTTACTTGAAAAATGAATGCTGAAGTTGATACCGTTACAGGCTTCTTAGCCGTACCGCCATAGGTCACCATTGTTCCACCCTGCCTGAAACCATTATAAAGTAGCATTCTAATTGAAGGAATACCTTCGAATGAGATATTATTACCTAAATATGAAGCCTAATCTAACCTTAAGAACTTAAGAACCAATGTAGCAGCACTACCACCAACACAATTAAACCCTAGAGCGGGGTCTGGTACATTAGCCTACAATATGAAGGTGAACATGTTCTGCTTGTTTATTGCCATAAAGAACCAACAAAAATAAATCAGATTGTAGATTAACAATAGTATCTATTCCCAAATATTAAAGGAAATAATAATTTAATATATCAAGTATTTAAGGTCCCTAAATTACTATCATTAATAATAGTATAACTATCTTATATTAAACATTAAAGTTGAAATTGAACAAAAAAGTTGAAATTGATAAGTTGAAAGTGACAAGAGAAATGGTTTAATGAGCGTAATTTTGGCGCCAACTAATAGTCACAGTCCCAAGTAAATAACTTCTTTTATGCTAGATATTTTATTTACATGACACTTATAAAATAAAAACAACTTATTTGCACGTTCGATATATGTCCGTTTGGTTTATATATGATCGTTTTTTTAAGTGTCGTTCCCTCGATACAGAAAAATGCATCTTGCTAAATGTATGAGCTTAGAAATCACTCACTGTGTCACTCTTAAGGAACTCAATATACAACTAACTACCTTAATATTAGAATGCTGAATACATCACTTACTTGAAAAATGAATGCTGAAGTTGATACCGTTGCAGGCTTCTTAGCCATACCGCCATAGGTCACCATTGTTCCACCCTGCCTGAAACCATTATAAAGTAGCATTCTAATTGAAGGAATACCTTAGAATGAGATATTATTACCTAAATATGAAGCCTAATCTAACCTTAAGAACTTAAGAACCAATGTAGCAGCACTACCACCAACACAATTAAACCCTAGAGCGGGGTCTGGTACATTAGCCTACAATATGAAGGTGAACATGTTCTGCTTGTTTATTGCCATAAAGAACCAACAAAAATAAATCAGATTGTAGATTAACAATAGTATCTATTAATTCAAATAACACAAAAGACTCTTGACATTTTTCAAATCGAGTTGGCTCTGAGTATACTCTTCATCAGCACCAAGTTTCTTAAGTTTCTCCTTCGCTTCATCTGACCCAGTCCTACAAGAAAACATAATCCATCAGTTAAATTAACAATTAACATATAACGATTGTTTATTGACCTAAAAATATAAAAATTTGCGAAACGGACTACTGTTTATTCACCTGTCTCTTATAATATTAATAGTATGAATGCCACGAAGTTTAGCTAGCTGAATCGCACATTGCCCAACCATGCTGGTAGCTCCATTTTGCACAACGGCGTCCCCTATTCATGTACTAACTTCAAATTACAGGAAAAATGACATGTTATGACCTAAGTATACTTTAATATCACTGGACGTTGTATCACCTGATTTTAGATCAAGAAAGTCCTCTTTCATTCTTAGGGCATTCAAGGGATTAGCTGAAACGGTAGCAGCATATTCCACTGGTGTATCTTTATCGATTTGGTGCCATGAACTTTGATCTTTAACAACATGTGTCTGCCATGTCCCTAACGAAAAATTATTTTGTGATTAATTAATATTTGAAAGAAAACCTTGTGAAATATTTCAATAACTGAAAAGGAAGAACGGAAGGGTATAACAAACTTACCATCAAACGGTGGAGACATCATAACTAAATCGCCTGGCGAAAGACCTTGTATTGATGAGCCTACAGAATGTACTTCACCAACACCTTCACGCCCACCAACTGCGGGCAGCAGAGGCCTCACTGGGTAGTGGGTACACACCTACAACACCATTCAAATCACAAACACGCACATTATGTGCATGAACTATAGAGTATATTGTTAAATATGTAACACGTACTATTGACTTAGCGATTTAACTATAACACTGGTGACTTGTTATCCTGATAAAAAATGTACTTTGGACCTTCTATTATGTTTAAGTCGGATGGATCAATGGGAGATGCAAGCATTTTTACACACACATCGTTTGCTTTTCTTTCAACTTGTGGAAGTTCAACTAATCTGCAAGACAGGTTCAACAAATATGTAAATTGAAACAGTACTAATAAAAGAACCTCCTTATGGAAAACTTATTAACAGGTGCGATCACTTGGTCACGGTATCTGGAGGTCCATGGTTCTCGTATAAGACTGCAGTAGAAGGTGGTGACATGAAAGCGGAAAAAGCTCTAACGTTGCTGGAAGTTGGAGTACGAGGGCGGAGGAAGTGTGTGGACTTGGGCAATGCTCCATGGGTTGTTTTTAGAGTAACAAACCTTGCACAAGCCAGTGGTGTTGAGCTCAATAAATCCATGATGTAATTTGTGAAATGTGGAGCATACAGTGCTTTCTGTTTAACTTTGGAGGGAAAACAAATTAAATGATCCTTAGTTTGTCGACTAACAATAAATTATATTGGATTTATAGAACTTTTTTGCTCTAAAAAGAACAGCACACCCTATTGATAGTGTTTGGATCCTCCTTGTCTTGAAGCACTCATTGTTTGACATTTTCTTGTTGATACCATTCAATTTATCTATTTTCTGATTAGAAAAAGAAAAGAAAAAAAAATGGAAGTACATTATAAGTTATTTGAGATAAAAAAGAATGCGCTAAAAGTTCTTAAAAAAGCTTTTCCTTGACAAAGTCATTGCCACATTATGGTGTAACTTTAAGTTTTCATAAAAGTGAGCTACCGGATTATTCATGCCCATGCCTAACCTATAGATGTTCAAGTAGTAAAGTTGTGGGGACAATTCACATGATCATAAATTGTGTGATAAAAAAATGCACATCATACATTCAATTTTCAGATAAGTCTCGAGTACAACCCAATAGTATTTAGATCTGAAGGTATGCGTTTCATAGTGTCCGATCAGTATATTTGGTTTAAAGGTATAAGCTGTAGAAATGAGGTTCATGGCCATGTAAGGTACCCTCCAAACCCACCTAAAGAATAGGGTTTCTGAATCCACGCTTGTATCAATTCAACTCTATTCCCGATTAGTGATATATGAATAGTGCCTAAATTAAGAGAAATAAAGACTAATCAAGTAATATGTTCCAAAACACATATCCAAACGCCCCTTCAAATCTGTCAAAGACTATTCTAGTTGAGCGAAGACTAGAATCCACATCATCTTCCTAAACAAAGGGAGAAAGTCATGATGCTGATTCTTGTGGTTGCCAAATACGTTTCAGAAATCCATTAATCGTGTAGCAAAAAGTTGTATGTTATGCCATTAACTCAGTGCAGTATCTTGGTCTAAACTTATACAGATTTACTGATGCATCATTTCAGTTTTGAGCATCACATCTATGAAACATGCCTAACTCCTCATTGCCATTATTATTGTTCTGTGATAAGATACAAATTTGTGCATACATTGCTGTAAGTAGGCCTACTATACATTGTGAGGTCTTAAAACTTTATCACTTGCTTAGGTTGGCTTCCAAGCTTTCCAAGTGACTTGTCTAATGCTGTGTGAAATTCGTTGAAGGGGGCAAGCTCCATGCTGCAAAACCAAACAGTTTTATTTTTTAAATATCCAATGGAAAACAAGAGGCATACAAAACAATAAGAATGAATCTGCACATTAAGAAACAGTATAACAGCAAATATAGAGTTTTCCAAATGGATCAATTGTTTTTCTTACGGTAGGCAGGATATGAAAAAGACTGGCACCTATAAAATAAAGAGATGCTGAATATAAATTGCTCAAAACAACACGATGCCCAAGAGAGCCTCTGAGATTGTAGGGGCGACTAATTAACATGGGTCAAACATATTGCTAGCCTAAAATATGTGCAAATTGGCAACACCAAAGTATCCCTAACTGGCTCCTAAGAGAGAGCATTCAGGTTACTGAAGATGCTAAAAAGGGCTATGGCATTACTTATGTTGAAACATGGATTGAATGGAACATTTGCAGCACTATGCTATTGATCATTCCAGGCCATTGAAACATATGCATGAATAATGCTTTTCTAGTTTCAGGAGAATAAAATATATTCGGAAAACAGGGGAATACACGACTTACTCATATTTCAATTTTCCTTCACGAATTAAGCCCAAAAGGTAATCTATCATTTCTCTGCACTCTTCTGTTTTATCTGAACTAATCCATTTTTGTAACCAGAATCCTTTCAATGAAAGCTCCTGCCAGAAAGAAATTATGAGAATGATAAACATGCAGACACAACATGACAACAGTCCTTGCAAGTCAAGTAGACGATATATAATATATGTTGGTATTTTGAACCACATATCAAAAAGTGAGTCCATTGGGTTTCTTTTATCTCGAATGGGTCAAACTGGTACAAATTTAGAAGTTAAAACATTGGTTAAAAATGAAACCGGTCAAATGAGTCGAGTGGTTTGAAACTCGTGTGTAACTGTATAACAATACCTATAAACTACTATACTGATTTACCTAAAACATTAGAGTATTATTCTAATAGTACCACGTCTATAATAATATTTAACACTTTAATTAAACTAATGTACATGTTGGCAGATCAAAACATGGTTTAAAGAGGTACCCAAACCATCCATTTTGTTTCTTGTAATGTTTTGATAAGTCAATTTTGTAGGGTATTAGGCTTGTTCTCTTAAAGGTATTCCTGATTTTAGTATATCTATGACAAAGACCAGTGTCGCTAACAAAAAACACACTCCCGGTGGAATAAATAAGAGATTTAATAAACACCGGAAGAAATACCTGTGACTCTACTTATCTTGCTACGTGTTTAGAAAATACTACTTTTTGTGAAGAAATGTCATGTGGGGTCGTTAATGATCTAAAGAGTGTGGTACATCTCTGCTTAGTACGAGTTTAACCATTATTCCCTAAATCTAAAACTAAACATCTGGTTAATATATAAAAAGTTAAGAAAATCTTTCACAATCTTAATCTATAAACCATTTGTCACACTAAACTTTATTTCTGAAGACCAAATATTACAATATTACAATGAAGGCACTATAGGAAGGAGTGCATATAACTAAAAAGATTTGAAATAGACCACATCCCCGAACATCCAACAAGAATTTGGTTTAAACGACTCTATAAGAATAAGTGGCGATGACATGTCCTGAATTGCATAAACACATTTTGAACCATTTTGACAAAAAATAATATACCCTGTTAAAATAAGTCTAGAAGTAGAAAAAATCAAATGGCTCAAAATTCAGAACAAGCCCAAAACTCATAATGATCATTGAACTTCGGCAGAGTGAGTATTTTTAGCAATCAGCACTTAATATAACTATATTATTAGCAGCGTAACATGGGTATAAGAAATAACAAACAAGTTTTATTTCGCATGCTATAACTCTGATCATCAGAATGTCATTAAATGAGAAAATGGTTACTTACTTTAAAAATGAATGCTGAAGTTGATACAGTTATAGGCTTCTTAGACATACCGCCATACGTCACCATCGTTCCACCTTGCCTGAAACCATTATATATTATATATTATATCCTAATTAAAGAAATACCTTGATAGTTGGGTGAAGCATATAGAACCTAATCTCACCTTAAGAACTTTAGAACAAGAGAAGCAGCGTTACCCCCAACACAATTAAATCCTAGAGCAGGTTCCGGTACATTACCCTACAACATTAATCAGATATGTGCGTGAAAGACAGAGAGAGAGAGATAAAAGAAACCATAATAAGAAGAAACTGTAACCTAACAATTTAAATCAGTTTAAAAATAGATAAAAATATACCAAAAGACTCTTGACATTTTTCACATCAAGTTGGCTCTCGGTATATACTTCATCAGCACCGAGTTTTTTAAGTTTCTCTTTGGCTTCATCTGACCCGGCCCTACAAGTAAACATAATCTATAAGTAAGTCAGTTAAACAAACAATTCAACTTTAAGTTTAGGTATGGAAAATAAATATAGATGATGAAGTAAAAAAAATCGAGGATTAATGTTTATTGACCTGTCTCTTATAACGTTAATGGTATGAATGCCACGTAGTTTAGCAAGCTGAATGACACATTGCCCAACCATGCCGGTAGCTCTGTTTTGCATAATCGCATCCCCTATTCATGTGTAAACTTAAACTCATTAGGTAAAAGCTTACTAGATGACTAGCATATACAAATGAACTGTCACCAAAAGTTGTAGCACCTGATTTGAGATCCACATAGTCCTCTATCATCCTTAAGGCAGTCAGAGGATTGATTGTAACGGTGGCAGCATATTCCACTGGTGTGTCTTTATCAATTCTATGCCATAAACTCTTATCTTTAACAACATGCGTCTGCCATGTCCCTAAAATAAAATTATTTGGTGATTATGATCAGCTTAGACTAATAAACAAACGGAAACCTTGTACAATATTTTACTAAAGATATCATCTGCAGCCTAAACATTACCAAACACTTTTATATACATTTATCATTTTTTTTCCACACTTCCATAGTTAAAACAATTAGCATACCATTATTAGAAATATATGATAGAAAATAAACATTAGTGGTAAAAGGTATAAATGCTACAATAATCAAATATATATTTACTTCCATACAGAGGTACATAATGAAAGAGGATCTATAATCTCATATAGAGAATAGAGTTTACCAGGTGATGGTGGGGACGCCATAACCAAATCGCCTGGAGAAAGACCATCTACTGCTGAGCCTACAATATGTACTTCTCCAACACCCTCGTATCCACCAACAGTTGGCACTGGTGACCTCACGGGGTACACACCTACAACACCATATAGAATACCGATTCATATACATCTTAACAATCATATGTATAAACATTCTACTAAAACTGCACCAGAACAAACTCCCACATTTAAGTTGTATCAGTGGGAACATATCTATGAATCGCGAACTCCTTAAGAACAACGATCTCAGTAATGTGGTTATGCTTTACTGCTATTGAGTAAACCAAACACGAATTAAAGTACCTTGAATTCTATTAATATTAGATGGATTAATGGGAGCAGCAAGCATTTTTAACACAAACATCATTCGCTTTTATTTCAACTGGCGGCATTTCAACTCTTCTGTAAAGCACAAATTCATATTTCATTAAATATAAAAACTCTTAACAGATAAAATGAAAATTATATAGTTACTTGGTAACAGTGTCTGGAGGACCGTGGTCTTGGTAAAAGATAGCAGTTGAGGGTGGTGACATTAGTGCGGTGGTGGAATAAGCCCTTATTCTGAGGGAAGTTGGCCGGATGATGTGTTTGATGGTGATGGGTTTTAGAGTCATCAACCTGATTGCACACGCAGGCAAGCCCATTGCATGTACCTTGTTGTTGAGGCAAGCTTTGATCTCACTATCGAATGACATAGCTGTTTTGTTGATTCTTGTTTTTTACATGGGGTTTTCAACTTTCAAGGATTAGTTTTTTGCAATACACTTTTTTTTAGGGTTATAAGATGCAAAAAATTTCTTGTGGTTTGCGTCAAAATTGCATTCGCTTTCCCTATTAAGGATTTTTTTGCAGAGCGTGTCCTTTCCAAACCACTGTTGCCGTTGCACTCCGCGTCATCCTCCATCGCATAGATCCCGATGCAATTGCGAATAGAGAGATCTCAATCACACTTTGTAAACTTATAAGTGTCAATCTCTACGGAAATAGTCCACTACCCAACACATCCGCGCCAATCGTGTACACTCTCCGCAATGTCAGGCGCCACGATGAATAGATGACTTAAGTCACCCCTCTATAGAGATATGATGTATGCCACCATCGTTATAATAAATCAACGCCTGAAATTATAATCTCTTTGCCTATAGAAGCGGTATCCTCTGATGCGCGTCACCGCTAGATCAGAACTACTAGATGTCGACATAATATTCCGCGTATCCAACCTCGTAGGCGTCACCCCTCCCCCCAACCCCCTTCCCTCCCCCCCACCCCCCGCCTACCCCGTCTCAGGAGCCTACGGTTAATTGTTTTTGGAATTATGATATGGGTTGGTATACAGTTTTGATCTTCAGATTTGGTTAAACTTGTGTTCTTTAGTGTGTCTTGATGTGAGTGGTCCTAGCCACATTAAGAGGCCAGGTTGTCAACATTAAAACAAATTTGTCGCGACATGCATCGGGCTCAACATCAAATGTGTCCGTCTGTCATTTTTGAGGGTCCAGTAACCGAAAGCAAACGTATGATATTAGACTCTTTTAATTATTTATGGAGTCACTTTTATGTGGTCGCATTACTCTTACCTTTTAACGCTTGTCTTTGTGCAACTCGTGTTTCACGTCGCTATTTATTTCTGAGCCTTTAAATTCTACTTTCTAAATTTTATAGAATTTATTTGACTATTTTTAGTCGATACGTCTCTTAATTATTCGAGAGTCAGACGCTTTGGTTAATTATTCGTTTTGAGATCGAGAAACAACAATTTACAGATTTTAACCATTCTGAGAAACTCAATTATTTTTTTTTAATACTTTCTTTAGATTTTTTATTGGTGTTTGGCCGCTCTACCGCGTCAAAATCGGGTTTTTATAAACTTATACGCGTGTATTAAATAATTGGGTGAGGACTAACTCAATTCAAGTTTATATAAAATTTAACAAAAAAAATACAACCAAGCCCAATCCTCCCTGGCCGGATACAATAGGGCTGCCCAATAAAACATTCCTTGTTAATTATTGTGTTCTACACGTGATCATTTATTCCGCTGTGTACTCGTGATAATAATATGATTAATTAGATTATAAAACCTAACAAAAACACACAGTCACAACAAACACATCGACTCTCTCCTGCCTCTTCTCTCTATTCGATCGAAGCACTCAAGAAAACACCAAGAATCATAATTTTTCAACCCCAAATCACCTCCATTTAATCCTAAATCATTAATAAACTAAACCCCGTTAATCTCTAACAAAGATAAATCACCATGCATCAATTTTTACAAATTATTGTTTTTATTGAATATTGATTTCAAGGGTTTTATGAAGATTGGGTATAATTGGTGTTGCAAGGGTTCAAGATTAAGTGTTTTTAACAAGTTTGGTGAAACAAATCAAGAATTTCGGGTCTTTATTTTGTGTTTGTGGGGTTCGGCCATGGTCAAGAAACCATAAGGGTTTATGGTTTTTATCTTCTAACTAATTCATTGTATCTTTGTAAGTATCTTAGTTAATTTTTGTGTTGATTTGATTATATATTACTTGCATGTGTTTAGTTTTATGTCAAGAATCCATTGATGGTCATGCATGTTGCGTTTTTGGGATATTAGATAGTTTAGGATGATTAGCATGATTAATAGGTTAGTTTGAGCATATTGGAATTGTTGTTGATGCGAAATATTGGCGATTTGTAGGTGTTATAGAACCCCTATTTAGATCAGAAAGTTTAGGCTCTTGTCGGCAAAATTGTGATATGGTAAACTGAGTTTTGACTTAGAAATATGATAGGTTATGTCTGTAGCTTCGTGGCGCTAGTTTACGCGTCCGATAACTCCTAAAAATGAGTTTTCTACACTAGTTAGAAGTTTGGAAATTTGTTATGTCAAATTCTGCATTAGGCGACTTTTGCGCAGAATTTTGGGTCAACTTGCGTGTGTCATAACTAAGTCATCCGAAAAGCTTTTATAGAGTTTCTTGACTCTAAAACTAAGTTCGGCGAGTCTAATTTCTAACGAAAAAGGCCTCACGGATTTTCAGTAAGTATAAGTTAGTCAAAAGGTCTTTACAAAATGTGTTGTCAAAACTGCAATTCTGATCCAGAATTTAGATTCCAAAGATGTAGTGTGCAGGCGGATCAAAACTTAATATTTTTCGACTAAATTCACACTATAGCATCTTTATAATGTGTATGATCTTCCTGAATTTTTCCAGATTTTTCTGGAAGGTTTAAAGGGGTCTGCTCATGCCAAACCTTGGCAAGGTTCCAGCAGACCCTGTTTTCGGACATGTTGCTTGGTTGTATTTTTGAAAATGGTTAGACATACTAGGAATTTTTGGGAAAATTACAGTAGTCTAACAATACATATAGGTGGTTAGAAATGAGAGATGAACATTGGTTGTGGTCGTTTAGTATTTCTTTAAGCGTCGTCAAGCGACTAGGAAAAACGATAAAATTTCAGGAAAACGTAAGGGTGAAAATGGTAGGTTGTGTCTTGTGCATGGATTCTTCGACATAGGATTTTATACATGTAGATATATATACTATATTCCATATCATTTCAAAATATGCATTTTCGCATAGCTATATTTTCTTATACGCGGACCACTATTATTATAGGTCGCGGTTGAGATCGTTGTTGTCGTTCTTCTTCATTGGTTGATTTTCTCAATCGATACTCCTATCTTCGGTGAGTTTCTCACATTCCCCTTTTTACATGATTTTAAATGTTTTGGGGTGAAAAGCATGATGTGTCATTTGTTATGCAATTACTTTTTAGTAATTAATCTTTTGAGCACATTTGAACTTGAACTTGTTTTGAACGTTGAAACTCTAATTTGAACTTGTTGAAATTTGGAAGCGTGTTGAACTTGGAACTTTGAACTTAATATGTATGTTGGTGTATGCTTGGAACACGCTATTACTTTTAACTCACTTTCCCCCTCAACGGGATTGAGAAGTTGTTGGGAATTATATTTGAGTTGATAAGACAAAATATGAATGAAACAAGATGGAAACAAGAAGGACCAAAGTTGTTATTATGAGATTCTACAAGATGTAGAAGATAATGAAGATTTGGTCAAAAAGAAGATAAAGATGAATATTAATGAGAAGATAAAGATGTATAATTAATTGATTCTCTCATTAATATCTTTTATTAGTTTCCATGTAAGCCTTGACTCCTTATGCTATAAAAGGAGGTCCAGGCATATAGTTTTAGTGTGCCAAAAAGTGTGTGTGCACCAAAGGTGTAAAACGTGTTGTGTGTGTGGGTTTACACGTCCCACAAGAGATAGATGCTAGCATGGTGGTGTAGCCTCAAGAATCTTATAATTCCTGTTACAGTTTGTTGATGTAACCGTCTTACCATTAATCATGTAAGATTGGGGCTTGTTGTAGTCATGTATCTTAGGTGATGATGATGAAAAACCTTGTATTAATAACAATGATTCAACGTTTGAATATTCTGCCTTTGTTATTAATTCATCCTAGATCATGTTCTAAACAAACAGGAGCTTAAACGATCAAAGAACCTATCACGTGTTTTAGGTTTCCACAATTGTGTTTACAGTTCTACTTTCACTAAGCTCGTTCTAAGGGTCAAGAAATTAGAGGCTAGAGTCAAGATTGGTAAAGCAAGGAAAAGAGCTAAGGTTGTCCTTTCTGAAGATGATGAAGATGTTGAAGATGATTCTTCCAAGAAATTATCTAATGCAGAGGTTCAAGAGAAAGCAAGTTCTGAAACTGAGCCTTTTATTCAAGAAGTGACTCCCACTGAAGTCATTCAAGATCAAGGAAGCAGTGAGAAAGGGAGTGCTGAAGTTAGTACTGCTGGTGTAACAAAAGGTACTGCTAGTGAAGTTCCAGTAGTTAGTACTGCTGAGGAAAATCTTAGTACTGCTGGAAGAACTGTTGTTTATACAAGGAGTGAAGAGAAAGGACAAGACAAGACAAGGGAAAATCAATAATGATAGAGTCTGAGCCCAAGAAGAAGTCTAAGAAGGAGCTTGAACAAGAAAGGTTAAGTTTTGCTGAAGCCATCAGACTGGAAGAACAAATGAATGAAGAAATTGCTAGACAGTGGGATGAAGAGGAAAGGCAAAGAGCTATGTCTGAAGCCAAGTCTACTAAGAAGATAGATTGGAATGATCCTTCAGTCATAAGGTATCATGCTCTAAAGATGAAACCAAAGACAGTTGCCCAAGCAAGGAGAAATATGATCAAATACTTGAAGAATCAGGGAAATTACAAGATTAGTGACTTCAAGGGGATGTCTTATAATGAGATTAGGCCAATCTTTGAAAAGGTTTGGGATTTTAATCAACATATTGAGCCTATGGACATGGAGCATGGAAGTGAAAAGATGAAGTCTCCTGAAAAGATTGAAGAAGAAGAAGTTGATACACAAAAGGAAATGAAAGAAGTGGTTAAAGAATCTGGAGCCTGGAGCAAAAGAAAGAAATCTCTTACTAGGAAAAGATGGAATGTTAAGAGACAAAAGTTGGTAAGAAGATGTGAGAGGAAGAACTCAAAGGGTTTTTAAGATATAATTCCAACGAGAAGATGTTGCAGAAGTGTTGAATCTCTCTCTACAAAGTTATACTATTGTGGGATTGGAAGGGCTTACACTTTGACTGAAAAATTTCATTGTATTATCAATTCTTCAGAGGAAGATGGTAGTTCAAGAACTATAAGGTTTGAGTGAGATGTCTTGAAGACTTGATATACAGATTGTAGATGAGTTGTACAGATTGGTTCAAAAGAAAGGTATAGTACTTCAAGACTGATGGTTTGTGTTTGCATGCTTTGGGGAGATCTGCACACTTTTATTTGGCTCGAAGAAGAAAGACGAAATATGGAAGAATCAGCATGTATACAATGTGATAAGTGTGGAGTTTATATGATTTTTGGTATTCACATTTTAATGATTGCAGACTGGTTTAGCCTTACATATGCTGAAAGAGAAGAAATATCCTCTAAGTCAAGGATGATTTCCAAGTTGTTGAAAAAAGAAATTGGAGGTTGACTATGAGAGTTTCAGCTTTTGAACTTCTTAAGGTTTATAAGATCTCAAGTGCAGAAGGTAGGAAGAGTGTTTGAAAGAAATCATCATCAGGAAGTTAAGAGATTTAAGCAGAAGAAACTTGAGATTTGAAGGATAAATCTAAGGTTTAGGGGTGGATTGTTGGGAATAACATCTTCACAAGGTTAATATGCCAAGGTATAACTAACAGTACTAATGGAGTTAGTACTGCCAGTACATACTTAGTACTGCCAGAGTTAGTTAATACTGCTAGAAGAAAGATTAATACTGCTGATGGTCAAAGCTGCTGACTTGGAGATAAGGATGCATGGAGATAAATAAGGAATGTATATCTTTTATATTTTAGGAAGATTTGTATGTGATTATTAATTGCTAGTTATCTGTAAGGACTCCTTGTGGTGTATAAAAGGAATCTTAGTTAAGGTTTAGTATATATTACAGCACGCATACATAAGAGATTACATCTAGAGAAAGATTGTAATAGACTTCTAAGGTTGTAACCCTAGTACTAATCTAGAGTACTCGGATTATCATTATTATTGAAGCAGTTGTGATATATTCATTGTTTGTTCTGTTCATTGATAAATACTTCCTGTAGTATCAAGTGCAGATTCGCATACTCACTTTTGATATCCAAAACAAAATTCTACTATTGTTTATTTTGGATTCATCCAAGGTAACAACTCTTTACTACGTTAAGAATCGATCAAGGCGGTGGATCAACAGATGTTTTACTTATGCGATAGCGCTATTAGGATTTGTAGCACTACCTCACTCACCCCGCACAAGGGTGCATAGTACTAAGTGTTTGTGCCACACTATAAAACTAGACTTGATTGGATGTTGGAACGGTTAGGCTGAATACGTTTAAGTAGTGCCTCACATAATCACTATAGCATACATATATTGGTTTGTTTTGAACTCTCAACTTAATTGGAAATTGATTTCGGTTTGGACAACTAATTTTAATAATTTGCCATTGAGTTGGCAAACTTTTATCGGACATCTACTTTTTTTAAGACTACATTTTGTGTACAAAAATCTTAAGAGCTCACCAACTATTTCGATAGTTGACCGTTTTATCATGCTTTTCAGGTGACGTTCCAAAGGTGAAAACTTAGAGCCGTGCATTTATGTTATTGTCAAGACGTCTACAAAATTGCAAGAACCTTGTCTTTTGAATATCCATGTTCGGATAGAAAGAATTTATGATGTTTCATGTACTTTTAAATTTGTTCTTGAAGATGTTGTAATTCAGATAATTTTACTTTTATTAAATCATGTATGGTGTTTTTATCTATCATCTTGTGTGATGTTTATTGATATGTTACACCTCGCGTTTCCGCCTTGGTAGGGTGTGACAGATTGGTAATCAGAGTCTAAGGTTATAGAGAAAGCCGATTTTATTTTCAAAAATAAAAATCCGAACTATAACCAAAATGATTTTCTTTTTTTTTTCTAAAAACACCGAACATGAAACGAGTCGACTAGTCCGAGTGGTTGCATCATTAGACCTAAATTAGACATAACTTGATCAACTATGTCTAACTCAGGGAGTATCATGCAACACTGGGTATAGTCATTATTTTAAACAAGTTTAAGAACCGACTTTCCATTTTAGTCACTGAAAAGCATACTAGGAATCATGTGCATCGTACAATGTATGCTTTTAGATGTCCACTATTTTATTTTAGTACATCATGCTTATGTTGATTGGCCCATTTATGTTCTGAGTTTGCTTTCACATCGGTTACTGTCATTATAGTGTCACACTGTCCCTAAGCACCTTGTTATTAAGAATACCGTTATAGTCACAATATGTCTCATAGATCGTCTTCGCGCGCTAATGATTCCGCGAGTGAGTCGCGACGTACACCTAAATATTTTTTCGTACCTTTACCCTGCATAAGGCTTTGAGAAGGACTCGTTGATAGATTCCGAGTAAGAACTCAAGGCGAGCAGCAGGTGATCTATATATGCACGACATGTAGAGACGTTCGTTCTTTCGCTATTAGACCTACGTCGACCTATATTTTGGCCACGTCTCCGTTTTATTTTGTCATGCTTTTAAGCCAACCGTTTTGGCTTCTAATGTAAGCATTCTTTGCTTGATCGCCAACACCATGTTTAGTAATTCAAGATTTTGTTTCTGAGCGACCCCAAAGTTGAGTTAATTTTTCAAAAACATTAAGCTTTTTACCAACTTCTAACTTAAGTTCATGACAATTCTTGTTTGATGAGTTGTGAAATTAAGATTCAAGTTGCTATTGGGCTTAAGACCTTTGAAGGATTCACTCGAGGATGGGTGAGGCTTGGATGTGTGAATATGGATACTCAAACGACATGGATACAACGCGACTATAGAGAGATTAGGGTTGAAAGCAGAAATGCGGGTGTTTTGTCCCTATCCTACCAAACCCCTTTCTGGATTAGTTGTTGGCAGATACACCAATGAGGGTGTACTAGTGTAGTTTGCCCGCACGGTTAATTTTATGCTCTTTCGGATTACTAATTGTTTCTCTATTATTATATAATGAATTTTTGGAATCAGTTGTGTAGATCAAGTGTCAAATTTTGATTGATACTATTATCATTATCTTTTGAAAAGATTTTTGTAAAATGTTATTTGATTACTTAAATTTTACTTATATAACAAACAAAACGGTAAACTTTTACAATGCTTAATTTTAATAATTATCTATTAATCAATTTTATTGGTAACCAATTTAATATATATTTAAAAAATAAAAAAAAATTGAAGCCATGTTTATTTAATATTATTTAATTGTTAGATAAAATACATATATTTCTTATATATAAAGCTTGCTTGTCACCTAAATATGTATACCACTAAATTTTGACATGATTGATTTACATTGGTATGGTACATCTATCTATGTTTGATTATTCATTTAAACACTTCGTTCAAAGGTGCTATATTCAACCCTAACTGTGTTGAATTTTTTTTGATTTCTAAACATGTTCATTCTTTAACTATATTTTTGTGAATATGTATAAACTATTTGAAGGATCAGTTCACCAAGTTTCTAATAACATTAATTTTTGTGTTAAATTGTAGAATTATGGCGGGACGACCACGCAGAAACACTGCCAACAACTCTAACCCTCCTAATGAAACAGCAGATGAAGTAACCCGACAACTTAACACCGCATTGCCAAATCTGCTAACTCAACTTGTTCAAGCCCTCAGAGGAAACCGAGCAAATCAAAGAGAGGCCACACCAAGCTGCAGTATCAAAACATTTAGGGCTTCTAGTGCCAAGGAATTTTTCGGCACAGAAGGTGTAGTTGGTTTACTAACCTGGTTTGAAAGCATCGAGTTTGTGCTCCATATCACTAAGTGCCCCGCTAAGAGCCAAGTCGAATTCGCGGCTAGTATGCTGCAAGGCCGCGTTTTAACTTGGTGGAATACCCTTGTTCAAACCCTAGGGCGGGCCGCTACTATAGCCTAATCTTGGGATGATTTTAAAAATTTGCTAATGGAAGAATATTGTCCTGATGATGAAGTTCAGAAGTTGGAATCAAAATTTTGGAACCACAAGATGGTTGGGTCGGATATTGATGGGTATACGGCTAGATTTCACGAGTTAGCAAGGTTGGTGCCACACATGGTTACCCCTGAGAGCCAACATGTCAATCACTACATTCGGGGTTTAGCTCCTGAGATCAAGGCACATGTCACTTCATCCAAACCTGCTACAATCCATGGTGCTATAAGTATGGCCAACCGTTTGACCACAGATGGAATCAAGGATGAACTTTTCAAGAAAAAGGAAAATGCTGGAAACAAAAGGAGGTCGAATGATCAGAATAGGAACCGAGGAAGGGATAATAGGAACAAGAGACAAAGAACTGGATGGAACTTTGCTCTGACTGCTCCGGAGCAAGGTCAAGGACAACGTCAGTATGCTGGTCAACATCTGAAGTGTGCAAAATGCAACTTCTATCATTCTGGTAACTTCCCTGTCTGTCGTTGATGTAACCAAGTGGGTCACTTTACCCGATACTGCACGGGTAGGGATGCTAATGAAAGACCAAGGCCAGCTTGTTTTGAGTGTGGAGATCCTAACCACTTTAAGAGGAATTGCCCAAGGATGAATCGAGCCATTACCTCAGGAGGAAATCGCCCAAACCCTTTGCTAGCAATTAAAGGAAATACCAATCAAGGGAATAATTGGAATCGAGCACAAGGTAGAGCTTTTGGCTTAGGTGTTGTTGAAGCCCCACAAGACTCGAACGTCGTGACAGCTACATTCTCTTTGAATGATCATTTTGCTACAGTTTTGTTTGATTTTGGTGCTGATTATAGCTTTATATCTACCAACTTCTTGCCATTGATTAACATGAAACCTAATGTCATAAGCCCCGATTATGAGATTGAAATAACTAGCAGCGTTAAAGTAGAAACTAATAAGATTATTAGAGGTTGTAGACTTGAGCTAGAAGGTCATACATTTATCATCGATTTGATTCCCTTTGGATATGGTAGTTTCGACGTAATCATAGGAATGGATTGGTTGTCAAAGCTGAGAGCTAAGATAGTTTGCTATGAGAAAGTTGTCCAAATTCCGTTATCTAACGGGGATATTTTAGAAGTCCATGGAGAACGTCCCGAAGGAAACCTGAAACAGTTGAAGACCATGAAGGTGAACGAGCCAAATCTCAAAGACATTCCTGTTGTACGTGAATTCCCTGGCGTATTTTCGAAAGATTTATCAGGTTACCCCCATCTCATGAAGTGGAGTTTCGCATAGATCTTATTCCTAGAGCTATGCCTGTTGCAAAATCACCTTATCTTTTGGCACCTACCGAAATGAAAGAACTATCTAACCAAATTAAAGAGCTCTAAGAAAAAGGTTTCACACGACCTAGTTCTTCACCATGGGGAGCACCGTTGTTGTTCGTGAAAAAGAAGAATGGTTCATTCCATATGTGTATAGACTATCGAGAGCTGAACAAGTTAACTGTCAAAAACATCTACCCTCTTCCTAGGATCGATGACTTGTTCGATCAGTTGCAAGGGTCACGGTATTTTTCAAAAATAGATCTACAATCTGGCTACCATCAGTTGAGAGTACGCGAAGAAGATATTTCCAAAACCGCTTTCAGGACGAGGTACGGACATTTTAAATTCACGGTCATGCCCTTCGGACTGACTAACGCTCCCGTGGTATTCATGGACCTTATGAACCGTATGTAGGCCGTATCTTGACAAGTTTGTCATTGTCTTTATTGACGACATCTTAATTTATTCAAAGTCCAAGGAGGGGCATGAAGTTCACCTAAAATTGATATTGGAGTTACTTAAAAAAGAGAAATTGTTCGGGAAATTTTCGAAGTGCGAATTTTAGCTACAAGAGGTTCATTTTCTCGGTCATGTAGTGAACAGTGAAGGTATACATGTGGATCCTAGCAAAATTGAAGCAGTGAAAAATTGGAAGCCCCCGAAGACCCCAATCGAGATCCGTTCGTTCTTGGGATTGGCAGGATATTACAAGCGATTTATCATAAATTTCTCAAAGATTTCAAAATCTCTCACTCTGTTGACTCAGAAAAACCAAAAGTTTGAGTGGGGTGATGAGCAGGAGATTGCCTTTCAGACGTTAAAGGACATGTTGTGTGTTGCCCCGATTCTGGCACTTCCTGAGGGCACAAATGATTTTGTAGTTTACTGTGACGCCTCGAATCAAGGTTTTGCTTGCGTTCTGATGCAGAGGAACAAGGTAATTGCATACGCATCCAGACAACTCAAAATCCATGAGAAGAACTACACCACTTATGATTTAGAGTTGGGCGTTGTAGTATTTGCTCTCAAAACCTAGAGACACTATTTGTACGGAACAAAAAGTGTTATCTACACTGATCATAAAAGCCTTCATCACATTTTTGATCAGAAAGAATAAAATATGCGCCAAAGACAGTGGATAGAACTCTTCAGCGATTATGACTGCGAGATTCGCTACCACCCGGGTAAAGCGAACGTAGTAGCTGATGCATTAAGTAGGAAAGAACGGTTGAAACCGAGACGATCTTGAGCTATGAGCATGACAATTCACTCTAGCATTAAGGCTGGGATACTGGAAGCTCAGAGCGAAGCTTCCAAGGACGTCAACGCACCGGCAGAAATGTTGAAAGGATTGTACAAACAGCTTGAGAGAAAAGAAGATAGTGGATTATATCTTGCTGAACGAATTTATGTGCCAGTCTATGGCAATTTGAGAACTTTGATAATAAATGAAGCCCATGCTACAAGGTATTTTGTACATCCCGAAGCAGACAAGATGTATTATGATCTTCAAGGCTTATATTGGTGGCCCGGAATGAAGAAGGACATTGCTATGTATGTTAGTAAGTGCTTGACTTGCTCTAAAGTCAAAGCAGAACACCAGAAACCCTCGGGATTACTTCAACAGCCAGAAATTCCAGAATGGAAATGGGAGAATATCACAATGGACTTCATAAGCAAGTTACCGAGAACCAGTAGTAGACACGACTCGATTTGGGTCATTGTCGATCAACTGACAAAATCGGCACATTTCTTAGCTATCCATGAAGACTACAAGATAGAAAGACTTGCAAGACTGTACATCAACGAGATCATAGCAAGGCACGGTGTGCCTGTGTCAATTATAGCAAGAAACTGTATTTTGTTAAAGAACCTATGGAAATCATGGACCGTGAGGTCAAGAAGCTGAAAAAGAGACGAATTCCTATTGTAAAGGTTCGTTGGAATTTCCGGAGAGGACCAGAATTCACTTGGGAACGAGAGGACGAGATGAAGCGCAAGTATCTGCAACTGTTCGCGCGCTGCGACTTAGCACGATCAACTAAAATTTCGGGATGAAATTCCCTTTAACAGGGGAAAACTGTGACATCTGTCAATTTTGAGGTCAATAACCGAAAGCAAACGTATCATATTTGACTCTCTTAATTAATTATGGAGTCACTTTTATATGATTACATTTCTCTTAGCAATTGATGCTTGGTTTTGATGCAACTCATATTCTCGTCGCTATTTATTCCGAACTTATAAATTTTATTTCCTGATTTTATAAAATTTATTTTATTATTTTTAGTCGATTTGGTAAAAATCTTCGTTTTAATTATTCGCGAGCCGAGCTAGGATATTTATCCGTTTTATTGATCGAGAATCAACAAATGTCATATTTTAGCCATGAGAGCTCATTTAATTTATTTTAATTATTTTTCACTTTTTATTCGCGTTTGGCCGAAACAGCGTTAAAAATCGTGTTGTTATAACAAGTAACGAGCTAGATTAGTTATTGGGCCGATAAAACATGTAGTATAAAAAAATTAATTAAGCAAAATAGCCCAACCAAGCCCACCCCAAAGGGGGAGGCCGGTTATAAACCCAAACAATCTTTCATAAATACATAAAACACAGACAACACAAAAACAACGACTCTTTTCTCTCCCTTCTTTCTGTTCGATCGGAGCACACAA